>JASAND010003736.1:0-49393 GCA_030248195.1 Trissonchulus latispiculum
ACAGTCATTTACTCCCGTGAGTGGGGCTCGAAAAACTCGCACTATACTACTCACATCGTTCCAACACTTCGCTAGAAAATGCACTTCCAATAAGCGTTATTAACCGAGAAAAAAAAACAACCGCACGGTAACTATCGCCTAGTGCAAAATTTCGAAGTTCCGAATTTTAACCAAAAGTATGGTGATACTTGTAGTACTACTCGAGTACTTTACGATGGTAACCTTTTTACCCCTCCCGGACCTCTAATTAGCTGGCACCAGGCCCACACGGTCTCCAGGGGCCGCGCAGACGCCTTTACACCCATATTATGTAGGGGCGCTTTCGCGCCCCTACATAATAGGAGAAACCGGAAAAAAAACATCGCCGCCATAACCGGTCCGGGGCGCAACTTTTTAACGGTAAGTGATACGGGGCTGAAACTTCACAGACATACTAAACTCGATGTGCTCTACAATTTGCGCATGAAATCTGCGCAGGATCTGCGCAGGATTTTGCGCAGCTTCTGCGCAGCTTATTTTACACTGTCTCCAGCCACTTTTCACACATATTATAGGGGTCGCTGCCGCGACCCCTATGATATATATATATATACATATACATATATATATATATATATACAAGAACAAAAAGTGCTCCTTCGTCGCATGTAAAATACATATGAGTCTTCGTAGGCAGGTTGTACATAAGCAAAAACTAGCCTGTAAAGTACATATGAGTTCCGTAGGGAGGTTGTAAATTAAGGAAAACAAGTTGCAACTGCTCAACATATGAGCCTGTCCTACAACGAGGCTCATATTGGCGTATGACATAATATATACGAATAATTTGCAGATATATATATTTTACTTTTATATAAATACATACTGCATAAAGCTTTTCATTACAAATTATCCTGCACATAGCTTGTTGATCAGTCATTATAGTGTGCATATGCTCAATGCGGTACGCCATGAGGCGCTCTGACTCACAGCCAAGTGGGAACGCATTCTGCGTGGGTATGTGAAAGTGTTTCGAGAATGCATTAGGTTTACCGTGTACCACAGCGTATCGCGAAATATTAGGTGTGCCATAGTGTTTCAGGAAACATCAGGATGCATGTACAGTTCAGCTTGAGCAGTCGTAGTTCACTTCAGTCCATTTCTTCTGGGCCACAACGTCTATTCATTTTTCCGTAGTGTGGATGAAGCTGAGATTCTTTAATGAGGCTTTAATGTGGAATGCACTGTGACGCCAATATGAGCCTCGTTGTAGGACAGGCTCATATGTTGAGCAGTTGCAACTTGTTTTCCTTAATTTACAACCTCCCTACGGAACTCATATGTATTTTACAGGCTAGTTTTTGCTTATCTACAACCTGCCTACGAAGACTCATATGTATTTTACATGCGACGAAGGAGCACTTTTTGTTCTTGTTTTCTATTATTTTATATATGTATGCTCCGCTATAGCCACTTTGAGCATGCAGTTCTATGACAAACGTTGCTCAGCTCGCTTACGGCTTTCATTTGGTACCAAATTTGACCACTTTTGGAAAATTTCATTTTTGACCGAAAATCGCCTAAGTCCCCACCCCACCCCACCCCACCACAGCACTCTACAGCCACTTTGAGCATGCAGTTCTATGACAAAAGTTGCTCAGCTCGCTGAGGGCTTTCATTTGGTACCAAATTTGACCACTTTTGGAAAATTTCATTTTTGACCGAAAATCGCCTAAGTCCCCACCCCACCCCACCACAGCACTCTACAGCCACTTTGAGCATGCAGTTCTATGACAAAAGTTGCTCAGGAGCAAGGATTTTCGCTCCGGCCGGAGCCGGAGCCGGAGGCAGGTTGACTCCGGCCGGAGCCGGAGCCGGATTTTTTCATTGTCAATCTTTAGGCTGAAAGTCTTCAAGGACCAATATTTTTAGGCCATTACAAAAAAAATGGTTATCAAAATATTGTTAATATTTAAGGATTAAGTGCTGCTGTATATTTATATATGCGTTGTTAAGATGGCTTTGTTTATTTGCTATATAAAAAATCCCTGTAATCACTTTTAATACATAGGAGAGGAGACCTCACTCTTCTAATGGACAGTAAAAATGACTAAAACATTCCATGTTTATATATTACTGTAATGCAGTTAGCAAGAACCTATGAATGAATTCAAATGTTATATACAATGATATTCAAAATAGAAAAGAAAGCATGAATTCACGATATTCTTATAATAGGATACGTATAAATAAATAATAACTTGATAAAGTATAAATAAACGCATAATTGAACGCAGATTCGGTGTCTAACTTACTTTCGCAGTCAGAAATAAAATCGAAATTACAAAAACCCGCGCCTATGGCGTGAAATTTTGTGAAAAATTGCCATTTTTATTTTAAACGGAGTAAAAGTTAACGATATAGTTCAATATAAATTAAATATGAACAGCAGTGTTAGGTGCTGGACAGAAACTCCGGCTCCGGCACCTCTGCCTCCGGCTCCGGTTAACCGAAGCCGGAAGTCATAATTCCGGCCGGAGCCGGAGCCGAAGCCGGAGCCGGATCCGATCCCTAATATATATATATATATATATATATACAATATATAGTTGCAGACGCAGAGCTATGCTCACAAATTGGCAAACTGTTACAGAAGAACTGCCACCAGCATCAGTCCGGGCAGTTTCCGCGAATCTGGGTTGTTCACCGAAGCTGGTCCATATTAGTACGCTTTTAACCTAGTTCTCCTGGCATTTACAACCTGCCCCTCCCATATTAACGTTTTAAAACCTAGTCCTCTGTCCGCTTAAAACCCAGTGTCACCCATATTACATTTTTCATGCTCCATCGGAGCATTTTTATTCTTGTATATATATATATATATAACTTGTCCGGAAGCGAAATTTTCAAAGTTGAAAATTTTGACCAAAACTTTTTTGCAGCTTGTTGCATGAATTGTGTAGATTCCAACGATACCAAACTTGCCGAGTTTCGTTCAGTATTGAGCTGGCACGGTGCTCGAACGAGTCTCAAAGGGCCGCGCAGCGCCTTTTACACTCATGTTATAGGGGGTCGCTCTCAAGCCCCTATAATAGCAGCATTTTTGAAGCATCAAGTTTTATTCATTTTGGTTAATTTTTAACCATTTTTGATCACTTTGAAGTTTTGTAATTCAATTTATGCACACTCTGGAGCTACGACACTGCTAAACTTTTGTTCCACTCAACGAGAACTTTCATGATGCCCATTATTATTGGGCGGTTTCAGTTACTTTCGATTTTGACTACATACATACACATCACTGTTTCGTCGAGTACTTTCCTGGGCTTATTCTAGGGATTTTTTCTTGGGGGGGCTCTTTGGGGTGGGACCCCCCAAAAGTCCGTGGGGCAAGGAATTTTGGGGGGGGGGCGAAAATTTTTCGAAAAATATGCTAAAATAGCGCTATTTTTCTGGCATATACTATAAAAGTTGATTTTTATAGCAAAAATAAGCAGATTTAGTGTTGAAAAGGGCAAAAATTGAGTAAAAATCTCCGGCGAAGCAGGAAAATTTTTGAAAATTTGGCCTTCTGAGCGTTTTTTTCAGGGCAAAATTTGGTACCAAAAGGGGCGCCCACTTTTTTTATGGGGGGGATTTGGGGGAGACGATTTTGGGGGAAGGGTGTTTATGGGGGGGACCACTAGACTAAGCCCAGCTTTCGCATATATATACGGCAAAGGGAGCAGCTTCCCGACCTTCAGTTAATTTACCACACCCCTACGTAACCCAAGTGGCAAAATTTCAGCCCTATCGGTCAAGTCTAACAAAAGTTAGAGGGATGACAGGGTGATAACAAGATTAATAAATATCGGGACACACCATTCCAGTGCCCAACTATAACGGATAATTTGTGAAACTTCGGACCAAAAATCCTGAAATTTGCAATTTCTAGGCACTATAGGATGAGTGGGAGGAAGCCCAAAAAATGGGGGTGGGGCCGAGCCGAGTGAGTGGTAGGTGGAAACGCAAAAGGTCTGGGGGCACTAAAATAAACGCAGTAAACGCGCCTATGGTACCCGCCCCCCCCACGAACGGGGGGGGGAAGGAATGATCGCGCCAAAGACAAATTGAAAAGTTGGGCATTTATATTGTTATTTTGCAAAACTGTTCAAAAAGATCAAAGTCGTGGCTTAAAGTGTATATTATTGCGAGAAATACACTTTTTTGTGTTTCTATTATGTCCCACACTTTTTAAAAAGCAAACGAAATTTTAAAAAAAACACCAAAAATCACACTCAAATTTTCACCTGAAGAAGCAAATTAAGCATTTTTAGCATACGTAATTTACGATACTTTCAGAAAAATTTCGCACCATTGACGCGAAGATAATATCCGTATAAACTCAGCGCTTATCATACAGGCCTACATCCAAATCTACGTAAAACCCTGTTAAGCCTCTGCATAAACGAAATGTCTTACCACCTTAACATCACGTCTCCAGTGGACGCAATCAACACTAATTATAAATACCTACGCACACTTAAATAAGTTATGTAGTCATACGAGTGCTACCTCCCACCTATCACCCTTTCTTTTCTTTCAAACCCTTAGTACTGGGAAAAGGGTTTTTCCGTTTTTTCCATTTTTTCCGGTGGGGTGGGAAAAGTGACAAAATATGTTATTTTGACGATTTCTACAAGGAAATATACAGTTTTCTGAACTTTTCCTGCAAATTTGCACCAGACATATGCAGGAGGGAAAATTTTCGCCGAAGGCCGTCTGAAAACCGGATTATTACGGTTTTTGCCGAAAAACCTGGAAAAATCAGGATTCTGAGGCGCACATGTATGATTTGCACTGTTTGCAACCTTTTTCACGGGGCTTAAAAGGTGGGGTATGCTGAACTTGACAAAATTGTATTTGGTTTTTCGAAAAATCGGAAACAGATGGAAAAATATTCCGAACATAATTCATGAAATCAGAATGGTAGGGAACCATCAAAAAGAGTGTTTACTGAAGTTATATTTGAAACACTGGCAGATCCAGGATTTCGTGACGGGGGGGCGGTAAAATTTCACCAGCGGGGGGTCTGGGGGCGGAGCCCCTCAGAAGTTGAAGAAATTTTTTGTTTTTGCAATAAAATCGGTATTCGGATCTTTAAATTCTTTTTATACTGAAGAACTGAACATATTTTTTAAAATTCTTGAAATGTTTAGGCAAAAATGGTAATTTTCTCCGAAAAATCGGATGCATTTCAAGCTTTTTCTTCACAAATGCAATAAATATGCGGTTAAAAAGCAGAAAATTCGCGCCGACGGCGCGAAATTTTTTGGTTTTTTGCCCTTTTTCCTCTTTCTCTCCTTAATTTTTCCTACCTTCGAATCGCGACGGGGGGGGCGGCCGCCCCCCCTGGATCCGCCCCTGATTTGAAATTAATATTTTTTGCTGTTGAATGTGTATATACGTACGTATATACAAGATTGAGTACATCAGGTTTGTTCATAATTCCATAAATAACAGCAGAGTTTTCAACTCAAAACTGTTAAAACGGCTGGATTTGTTTACTTTACGAAATATGTTACCTGCGAAAACCACAAGCCAGGTCTAGTAGAACCGCCAAGGTGTACAGAACCCACCTTTCCTGTAGTTTGCTTTAAAGTACCGTTTGCTGAAAATCTTTGATTCCTGTACTCAATGCTGGAACCTAGGTATGTTAGCGATTGTGTAATTAATTAGTCCTCCGGCCCCGTGGGGGCTTTAAATGTGGTGAAAACTGCTTATATACGTATATACTAGCAGAAACATGAAATAGCGCAACTTTTAACACATAGGGTAATCTTGTGATGAGTGGACAAAAAGAAAATAAAAAAATGAAAAAACCGGAAAAAAGGTAATCCAGTAATCTTTTTTCCCGGAAAAAACCAACCCTGATGAATGACAACAGATTTCAACAAAGCTTAGTGCTGCATGTATTGCAGCAACACTCTTCACTTCGCTGACTAGATTTCCTATTCTGGACCAAAAAGCGGGTTTCAATCATTTTAGGCCCTGACTAGATTCCCAATTCTGCACCAAAATGCTAGTTTCAATCATTTTAGGCGCATACTAAACATCAATCTGCCCGAAACTGTTGGAATTTTTGTTATATACTAGTTTCTTGCATTTTCCGCTGTAGATTGTGCACTTTTCCTTAGCAAAAATAAGCAGACGCCTGCTAGCGCAAACGAATTCTCCAGTCTGTGGCCAGTAATAAGTGGCAATTTAATTTCTTACAATACTCATAAGAGCTTTCCTGGGGCCTGTTGCATAAAAGTTATTACTAATAAATTATTAGTGATTAGTTGATTAGTGAGCAGTTTTATTGAAAACAACTACAATTATAGACGAATTATAGGGATGTGTTACTTCATTTTGTAGTTTTTGAGATGCTCTAGCGAACTGAATATTCAAAATTGATGTGCAATTAAAATTCCGGCTGTGACAGAAGAGAAATTTTAAAAATTCACGTTTTCCTTGATAATATCGATCATTATGACTGAGTATACGAAGACTATTGAAAATCTCCGCTATTTTTTTAAATCAGCTAGTTCATTACCTACAAAATAATATCAAAATCTTCAAAGCACGTAGCTTCAATCAACAGTTTTGCTCATTAATACTGCTACACTAATCAACAAATCACTAATAATTTATGCAACGGGCCCCTGTCAAACCGAACCTAGCTAAACCTCGTCAATAAAGGAAAGACCTAGTTTTTTCCTAGGCAAAAATATCTGGGGGGGGAAGTCTGGGGGTCGGTCCCCCCATGTCTGGTGGGGAAAGGATTTCTATGGGGGGGGGGGGGAATTTTTTCAAAAATTTTCTTAAAAAATAGCTATTTTTTGCTGCTGAGCTAAAAAATTGTTTTTAACCTAAATTTAAGCTTAAAATAGCTAAAAAATGTTTAAAAATGCCTAAAAATCCGGCGAAGCGGGAAAAATTTTTCAAAATTTACCCTCAAAACCCTACGTATATTTTAGGGCACTTTAGAGTTCTGGGGGGACGGTCCGAATCCTGGGGGGGGGCGATTCTGTGGGGGGCTACCCAAGTCGGGGGGGGACGGAATTCTGGGGGGGGGGCGCCCCTACCCCACCCCCCCCCCCCGTAGGAAAAAGCCAGTAAAAAAGTAAAAACATCTTAACAACGGAGAACTATTTACATTTAATGTAATCAAGAAGCAAGAAACAGTAATATAGGGTACTACAGTTGGTATAACCACTAAACAGCAATACAGAATAACATACAGAAACACAAATTTTAGAATGACTGACACACCTTTTTGAGGCTGACTTAGTAAGCACAGTATGAATACCTCAAAGCTAACAAAAAAGTACGAACCTTCTAGCCTAATTTCGACAGAGCAATTGTCTCTACTAATCTTCAACCAGTAAACTACCTACTAGTTTGCCACTTCAACGTACAACTATCTCAAAATACTGGGCTTTTTCTAGGCGAAACAAGTGGGGTATGAAAATGAAGGGGACGCCCCCCCCCCCCCACTAGTGCGAGGGGAACCCAAAAAGTCGGGGGAATCCAAAGTGATCTGAAATTGACAAAATGCAGTAAACACAGCCTTTTTCTACATTTAATGTTATAACAAGTGCTCAAAAAACTAAGTTTGAGTACCAAATTACACAAAAATTTTAGACGACAAAATTCCTGCGAAGCAGGAAAAAATTTGACCAAAAACTCTTAAAATTTGGCATTTTCTGGGCACCTTATAGTGAGTGGGGGAAGCCCAACAAAGTGGGGTGGCACCAAGTGAGGGGGGACTTAAAAAGCCCAGTTGTTTTAATTTTAAGTTGGTGAGAAAGATGCATATACTTATTGTTGATTTTCAAAAACGTCAACGTTTTCAAGATCTTGCAAAATTCCCGTGGCGTAGATTGTCTGTAGCCCGTCTTCCCAAATTTCTCAGCCGGGCCGGCTCTTGAACGAAAGGCCATGAATCAAATGAATTAATTCCCCATCTACCCCATTATAATGGCACTAGTTAGACAGATAAAAGGAAAGACAAAATCCCAATCAATATATCGCAGACGGGAAGCAAATTCAGACTAGCAGTGATACACAGAACAAGATACAAATGTAACAAATGTAAAAGCAACTCCAAAACCAAAGCAAACGAAAAGCAAACCCTGCGCGTACCATAGATATGATTAGAAAAAGTCGTAGACATGATTACAGTCACAAGTAAGAGTAGAAGTATCATCGTATTGGGTTACGGGACAAAGAGAGATAATATAACAAATTAACAAAGAAAACAACATAGCACGTAAGATTGGATAGGGGAAAGTGCAATTACAAGACAAGTCAACAAGCGAATTGGGACCCAAATAGGTGAGTTTTCGAAGTGACCGAAGCTTTTCAATAGACCAATTGAGACCTGAAAGCGGTAAGGGGCGAAGGCAGAATGACAAAGAAGAAACTGGCAAACGTCCGCCGCAGATAGCGAGCAAACTCTGCCAAAATTGTCTGAAGACCTTGAAACACAAGAACATGCAGATAAAATCATAAATTAAGAATTGCAAACACGCGAATAAGATTGGCAAATGCAGCTGTCCCCCCCCCCCTGTATAAAGGAATAAAGACAGAAATCCGCCTAAAGTAAAACGGCCTAGCTAAACAACCCTCAGGCATTCTTCCCGGAAGTACACGTTTCTATTTCAAAAAGCCGCTTGGCACTGATCAGTGCAGGATAAAACTATTTTAGTATCTGTAAGCGTCACACCTTATTATTCACCACAACAACAACTATATATAATAGCAAAAAGCCTGAATAGCGAAACCGAAATTAAACTCAATACAAAACTGAAAACAAATATATATAGCTAGTAACAACTTCCAAAACAAGGATAGGGTAGTAGGCGGCGTGGTAAGTGATAAATAGATGCTCTTTCAAGAGCTGGGATTAGGCAGGGCATTTTTTAGGGATTTTTTCCGGGGGGGGGGGGGTACCCGGACCAGGGGGGGAAGAAACTTGTGGGGGGAAGATTTTTTGCAGAAACGAGTCAAAAATGGTATTTTTTGGCGTATTTTGCATGGTGAAACGCAAAACGTTCTCAAATAATGCCAGGATTTAAGCTAAAAATTGCTATTTTTACGAAAAAATCTCCGGTGAAGCCGGAAAATTTTTAAAAATTGGCCTATTTTTGGCAAAAATTTGGGCCTCCAAAAAATCCCGGGGGGAAAGCAAAAATCCCAAAAATCCCAAAATTTTTGAAAAATACATCTGGACAAAAAACGTTTTCCTTTACATCTGGTTTTGGGAGGGGGCAGCCGCACTCTCCCTCTTATATGCGCCCCTGGGCCAGGTGCCAGCTATATATACTTCAATTATATGCACCAGCACAGATTGAATTCACAATAAGTGAAACATACGTAGGTTCTGACGCAGCAGGCGATAAAGTACATACAAAAACTGAGAAGAGCAGTCCACAAAAATAGTTCAAAAAACCCAGGTTTCAGTCAATATAAGTTATAGCAATGTAAAGCACCGATCAATCTGCCTCATTGATCTCCAAATAAAGCATATGCACGCATGGCTTCAAAAGATCGAGTTCACCAAGGGAAACAGAAGTTTAGGGCAGAAGGAAGGCACCAACAGGAAAGGTCAATGGCTGGTCAAAAGAAAATTGCGTGAATATATATTGGCGCACAGCGTAAGTTCACTGCAGCAGTCGCCGGTAGGCAGCGTCCTCCTCCCAACGGAACACGCTTTGATAGAAAATCAGCTGGTCCATCCGGGAAAACTGCAGGCACCACATTTCCTTCGTTCCCATGGGGCAGGAAACGATCGGATCGTTACTCCATCCTGCCAAAGTTCGGGAAGGTGCAAGTTCGCCAAGACGTTTGATCTTGCAATCAGCAGTAATAAAGCGGTAGGGATTCATAACTATGAATAGCCCCAACTTCTGTCGACTGATAGCAACGCAAAGCTGGCTGTCGTCATTGGCAAATCCACGCAGATGTCTGGGACTGGCAAAACGGTCAGCCACATGAGACTGAATCAGGGATAAGATGACAAAGCTGAATGTAGCTCCTTGAACCATCCGAACGGTCAGCACAGCAATCCACGGAGGAATGTGAGGAAGATCCAGAGCACGGCTCCAGCCAAATTTCTCGCAGTGTCGTCTTCCAGAATCAGGGTCAGTGGACCATTTCTGGTGGAAGTACGTATGCACACTCTCGGTAACCACCTTCGCCATGCTCTCATGAAGGCAGATGACGCACACGGAAAAATCATTGGCTTCATCTGAGCTCAACTGATCTGCAAGTTCGTAGAACTGGCCTAAGAGATGAAGAACGACGGAAGCTTCTTCCAGATTGGTATAAGACTGCCCTCTTCCTTTCCTCGCGTACCCCTCAACTGAAATGAACGAGACATCGTAAATGTTTTCAGAAAAGTGATACCGCAAGAAGGAAGCCCGCTCCATGTAGCTCTGAAGAAGCTGCCGACTCTGCTCCTCCCTCTTGGCAACAAGAGGATGATGATCCGCATAGCAGAGCTGACTGACCAAGTCACACACAGGCTTAGAGCAGCGGAAATTCCAGAAAAGCTGGAACCAGTACACATTGGCAGTCTCCGACCCTTGGGACTTCAACGCTTTCAGCGCAAGTTCCATGATGGATAAGTCAGAGTAGAAGTAAGCATGGTGGTCATACTCTGTTTTCTGGAAAACTCCAGCCTGGTTCAGATCTCCAGCCAACACCATTTTGTCACAATGAAGCATCAGCCCCATCGCCAGGCCCAAATCACACTGAGAGGCCTCATCCACAAACAGTACAGTCCTTCTGGTGTCTGCGGCTCGGTCCAGAACTGACACAGCAAGGTCCGTCGTCATGACTAAAACCCTGACGCCTCTGATCATGGACCGCAAAGTTGTATCACCGGGAAGTGAGGAGCAGCCCTGTTTCTCCTCAAGGATTGACGGCACAGTGTACACCAACCAGTTAGGACGAACCATTCTAGGATCTTCTGTCGACGGAGATCTGCCAAAGGACCTGGAAATCAGCTGAAGAACCTGATTTCCCCTAATGCCGGTGACAGTTGAAATTGTATTAGCCAGGGTGATAGCTCCACCATTAGTCCCAGCAACGAACACAAATAGGGTATCCTCCGAGTCAGCGTGAAGCTTCTCAGCCGTCTTCGCCAGTGTAAATGTTTTTCCGCAACCAACCGGACCCGCCACGACAAACTGAGTACCCTCCTCCTTTATCAGGCTTCTTGCCAGTTTACTAGGGAAGTTGCCACCATCGTCACCGCAACTGCAGGACTCAACAGTGCAGCCACAGTGTACACCATAAGCACTAAGCTGACCGCCTTTTCCAGGAAAAAGACTCTTTAGATGGCGTTGTAGACGGAAGGCATGGAGCTGATTCAGGACCGATTTGACCTTCTCTGATTTCCAACGGCGCTCCAACAGACGAACAGGCTCAGGCACACCACCCTTTCCATGCTTCACAATGATAGCAAAGGACTGAACCAGCATACCCATGAGGGTATTGACTTGGCTAACAGCAGACGCCACAGAGAACTGGAAAGCATCGGGGGAACAGGTAGCAGAATCCTCTGCGTCAAGAACAGAGGAGAATGTCTTATGTGTCTGATGCCGCAGCAGAAAAGTACCCCCTCCAACATCTTGCGCATCAGTGATAACAAGTATGAAGTCATGTCCATTCATCCCACGTCGAAATCTGACGTTGACAAAAGGTGGAATGGCGGTGTCAAGATTCGCGGAAGTAGTAACCACCACCTCATTGTGGACAGTGTCGAAGTTAACAAGTTTCCAGTCCAGAGGTTTCAGCAAAGTGTTTTGCAGTGATCGCATCATAAATGAGCAAAACGAAATCTGCAGAAAATTGTTCCCATCAATCGGTCTCCTTGCCCACTGACCAACGTTATCATCGCTAATGTTAGGCGCTGAGAAGGCCCACCATTCCAGACCATTCTTCCACTTCTCTTCGTCCACTACCACCTGCCTAACAACGTACGATCGCCGAAGCTTCTTATCCTCAGGATCATGACTGTGCCTGTACTCCTTCAACTTCTGATCCAGAATGTGAGCTTGCTGAATAACCCAGCAGCAGTTGTCGTCACTGTGTACTCGCCATAAACACGCTTCAGTCCTCTCGTCACCATCCCAGTCACCGTCATCCTCCGGTCCCTGCGTATGAAGCTGATAGTTCCCGATATAGTTATGCATTTGGCCTACGGACATCTGTCTCTTCTCCGTTCCTTTAACGTGGGCTTTATACGCATCAACCACAGTTTTGTGTGTGACAACAACAGCAACGGGAATATACAGATTGCAGTGAAACTGCTCCTTTGGTTCAGCGTTAAAGCGTGCGACGTAAAGTAGTCCGTGGACGTTGACGAACTGAAAGCTCATCCCATACCGTTTAGGTCTGAGTTTGATCGAGGTCGGACTAAGGTTTCCATTGGTTCGAGGAAGGTACCAGCGTTCCTCCGTATATGCTTCGTTCCCCAGATGAAAGGACTCCCAATACCGAATTTTGACGAACCCTTGTCCAGTCAGTTTCCGGAAGGTCCTCCCATCAGTAGAGGCTTTGTTGACAGGACAAGTCTCCCCGCGGTTCTCCATGCTGAGGCCAACGGAAATGTTCATCAGAAGGGTCCAGTCATTGTTGTAGTCATTGGACTCAACATGGATAATAGCTCCATACATAGGTCTTCCACAGCGCGGACCGCCCAAAGCAAACCTCTTCACTGAATTAATGGTGGCTCTCTGTGGATCCGAAATTTTGAAGTTGTTGGACTCAATTCCCCACTGCACTGACATTTTTGCACCGGACTGATAGATGGTATGGAAAGGCTTTTCTAGGAGGTACTTCATGGCAGAAGGGAACTTCCTAAATGTGTAATCCCCGTTCAACCGTTCGAAACCATTTCCACCAGTCGCCAGGTCTTCGACCAAGGGGACGCTGGTCAGTAATCTAATGTTGTACGTATGCTTTGTCCCGTCAAAGTGCGGAGTGTTATCATGTCGCATTCCAGGAGTCACCTTCTCCACAACTGGTTTCTGAGTGCAGAGGCCACAAATTCCATCGTTAACCAGTTTCACGTTGGGATCAACAAATCCTCCATTAGCCAAGGTCCTGGCAACCTCGTCCCCATCTCTCACAGCGTACCGGCGAATTGTTTCCAGATCTGCAATGCACCTGGGAGAATTATTCTGCATCTTCGCCATCTTAAATCGATCCCCGTGGCAGTTTGTAATGGGGAAGGCCTCGTGTAGAAACTTGACCCTCGCTCTCTCTACAGGCGTCCAGTTGGGAGCATCAGCCAGGTCAGCGTAACTTTCAATTTCCACGCGCAAACGCTCAGCATCCACGTTACCGGCAAACGTAAACTGAACGGGGTACGCAAGGATGCCGTCTTCCGCGGGAGGATTTGCAGGCCTGGACTCAATCTCTCGGTACATTCCGTCGCCGTAACGCATCAGAAAGTACCCTCTGTTGCCAACGAAATCCGAACTTTTCCCGGTGGCCCGTCCGATAGCCTGGACCAGCTTAATAGCGCCGTCAGGAGAATAGTGGAAACCATCGTCAGCTATTGTCCAGCTGAGATCACCTTGTTGCAGGGAAAACTCCAACGGATTGTGGACGAAGTAGACATTGTGGGCGTAGTACTCCCTCGCCAATCTGCGCAAATGCTTCTGTACCTCATCCACAGTTTCGTGGGACTGGGAGTACCGGCTGTAAGGCGGGCAGCACAGTACAATTCTCGCAATTCCAGCCTCCTTGCGCAGCTCGATGATGTCTCGAAGCAGCGCTCGGGCGCACTGCGCAAGGTGACTAGCAACCCCTTGTGGTGAACCGTATGGCTGCATAGTCTCCAACCACGCAGCGTCTCCACGGCTCATGAATAAGTTCATCTGGAGATCGTTAGTCCCTAGAACCAGGACCAAGTGGCAATCATCATACTTCTGGACCTCCGACCGAATCTCCGCCATAACGAGTTCCCGGTCTTCCATCCTAAGACCAGAAATTGACGCCACGGAAGCACGACAGTTCAAAATCATATCTATGGGACGGATCCCGGCGCACTGGCTGTCACCAACGATAGCCAGAGGAAGATTTGGAGGTGGAGGAGGGGTGGAAGATCGGTACTGTTTAGCTGCGCAGAACCCAGACGACTGGTGCGAAGCCTAAAACACAAAGAAAACACAAATATATAAACATAACACAACTGAAACTACTCCAAGATAAATCTCGGAAAGCAACAACAAAAGCAGTGACATAAAATAATCTCTGAACAGGTAAAAACATCAGAACAGTTTTAGAATTGTTCAGTCAATCCAAGAATGCTTAAAAACTGCCCATTCCTACACCTAAGTGTTACCCTTATCTTTAATATCTATAGAATTTCATAAGCTCCAAAACTAGTTCAAGAAGTAACCGAATTTGAAATCCCACAGACACAGAAAACTGATTCAAAAACCTGGTTGTGCAGCAAAAAGTATAGCGCGGCGGGAAAAAACCCAAATTTTCGAATTTTGGCTGTAACTTTTTTATTAAGCGACAAATCGAAAATCTAACGATAACTACCATGAGGCCTTGCGAAGAGCTTCAAAATAAGCTATAAAACGTCTCTCTTTCGCTTACGGTTGGTGAGAAATTTTCGACCAAACCGATGGGAAAAAACCCAATGCGGGAAAACCCATGGGCAGGAAAAAAAACCCAGCCGAATTTTTTGCTGCAAGCATGACAGAACGGTTTTGATACCACTCGAAAGAGCGGGTCATTTTTAGAACGTACATCTGAATCATAAAATACCAATATTTTTGCAAAAAATCATGTAAAATTGACTTTTCAAAATTTCGTATGTTTCGTATATTTCGTAAACACATAGAAAATGTGTTTTTATTACATTTAAAGCCAAACCCGACCTATTTTCGTGAAAAATTAGCGGTTTTTGGCGAAATTTGAAAATTTGGCTTGAAATGGCACCATCTCAGATTTTCGCCATCTGGCCCTCACATATAAGGTCGAACCTAGGTAAAATCTATACCAAATTAATCAGGAGGCTCTACAGAGCTAAGAAATGCATGAATTTTTCCTTTGCTGCTAATGGTTAGAAAAAAATTTCATTTTGAAATTTTGTTTTTTTCCCGCACATGGGTTTTTTTCCCGCCGAGTCTAGGTCACCCCCAGGTCGCACCACAGGTACTTGAGCCAAATTGCATACACCATCGTGAAGTTGGAGACATGTCCTCTGTGAAACTGTAATCCGTTTTGGGCTAAGTCTTTCCAGTAGTTCAGGGTGACCCCCAAAATTTGACCCTGCCTGACCCCCATGTTGGGACCAAAAATTCCAAACTTTTCAAAGTCCCAAAAAATTTGCTGAGAGGCAGGGGAAACTACAATAATACACCCTCTAGGGTAGTTTTGGACGCTCTTTGAGATAGGCTATTAAAATCCGATCTAGCTCATATGGGTGACTCACACTAGCGATGGGTTTTTATTCCCGCATATCGGATTGGGTTTTTTCCCGCCGCGCTATACACTTTATATTTGTACTGAGCTTGGGTTTACGTTTTCGTCTGAGTCGGATAGTTTATTTTTAATCTGGTGGTTCGTGTTCCTAGAAATAGAAGAAAATGATGTCAGTTTAAGGAAATATAAAGTGTATAGCGCGGCGGGAAAAAACCCAATCCGATATGCGGGAATAAAAACCCATCGCTAGTGTGAGTCACCCATATGAGCTAGATCGGATTTTAATAGCCTATCTCAAAGAGCGTCCAAAACTACCCTAGAGGGTGTATTATTGTAGTTTCCCCTGCCTCTCAGCAAATTTTTTGGGACTTTGAAAAGTTTGGAATTTTTGGTCCCAACATGGGGGTCAGGCAGGGTCAAATTTTGGGGGTCACCCTGAACTACTGGAAAGACTTAGCCCAAAACGGATTACAGTTTCACAGAGGACATGTCTCGAGCTTCACGATGGTTTATACAATTTGGCTCAAGTACCTGTGGCGCGACCTGGGGGTGACCTAGACTCGGCGGAAAAAACCCATGTGCGGGATTTCAAAATGAAATTTTTTTCTAACAAAGGAAAAATTCATGCATTTCTTAGCTCAGTAGAGCCTCCTGATTAATTTGGTATAGATTTTACCTAGGTTCGACCTTCTATGTGAGGGCCAGATGGCGAAAATCTGAGATGGTGCCATTTCAAGCCAAATTTTCAAATTTCGCCAAAAACCGCTAATTTTTCACGAAAATAGGTCGGGTTTGGCTTTAAATGTAATAAAAACACATTTTCTATGTGTTTACGAAATATACGAAACATACGAAATTTTGAAAAGTCAATTTTACATGATTTTTTGCAAAAATATTGGTATTTTATGATTCAGATGTACGTTCTAAAAATGACCCGCTCTTTCGAGTGGTATCAAAACCGTTCTGTCATGCTTGCAGCAAAAAATTCGGCTGGGTTTTTTTTCCTGCCCATGGGTTTTCCCGCATTGGGTTTTTTCCCATCGGTTTGGTCGAAAATTTCTCACCAACCGTAAGCGAAAGAGAGACGTTTTATAGCTTATTTTGAAGCTCTTCGCAAGGCCTCATGGTAGTTATCGTTAGATTTTCGATTTGTCGCTTAATAAAAAAGTTACAGCCAAAATTCGAAAATTTGGGTTTTTTCCGCCGCGCTATACTTTTTGCTGCACAACCAGGTTTTTGAATCAGTTTTCTGTGTCTGTGGGATTTCAAATTCGGTTACTTCTTGAACTAGTTTTGGAGCTTATGAAATTCTATAGATATTAAAGATAAGGGTAACACTTAGGTGTAGGAATGGGCAGTTTTTAAGCATTCTTGGATTGACTGAACAATTCTAAAACTGTTCTGATGTTTTTACCTGTTCAGAGATTATTTTATGTCACTGCTTTTGTTGTTGCTTTCCGAGATTTATCTTGGAGTAGTTTCAGTTGTGTTATGTTTATATATTTGTGTTTTTCTTTGTGTTTTAGGCTTCGCACCAGTCGTCTGGGTTCTGCGCAGCTAAACAGTACCGATCTTCCACCCCTCCTCCACCTCCAAATCTTCCTCTGGCTATCGTTGGTGACAGCCAGTGCGCCGGGATCCGTCCCATAGATATGATTTTGAACTGTCGTGCTTCCGTGGCGTCAATTTCTGGTCTGAGGATGGACGACCGGGACCTCGTTATGGCGGAGATTCGGTCGGAGGTCCAGAAGTATGATGATTGCCACTTGGTCCTGGTTCTATGGACTAACGATATCAAGATTAACTTAAACATGATCCTTCGAGACGCTGCGTTGTAGGAGACTATGCAGCCATACGTATCAAAACAAGTGGTTGCTAGACACCTAGCTCAGTGCGCCCGAGCGCTGCTTCGAGACAACATCGAGCTGCGCAAAGGAGGCTGGAATTGCGAGAATTGTACTGTGCTGCCCGCCTTACAGCCGGTACTCCCAGTCCCACGAAACTGTGGATGAGGTACAGAAGCATTTGCGCAGATTGGCGAGGGAGTACTACGCCCACAATGTCTACTTCGTCCACAATCCGTTGGAGTTTTCCCTGCAACAAGGTGATCTCAGCTGGACAATAGCTGACGATGGTTTCCACTATTCTCCTGACGGCGCTATTAAGCTGGTCCAGGCTATCGGACGGGCCACCGGGAAAAGTTCGGATTTCGTTGGCAACAGAGGGTACTTTCTGATGCGTTACGGCGACGGAATGTACCGAGAGATTGAGTCCAGGCCTGCAAATCCTCCCGCGGAAGACGGCATCCTTGCGTACCCCGTTCAGTTTACGTTTGCCGGTAACGTGGATGCTGAGCGTTTGCGCGTGGAAATTGAAAGTTACGCTGACCTGGCTGATGCTCCCAACTGGACGCCTGTAGAGAGAGCGAGGGTCAAGTTTCTACACGAGGCCTTCCCCATTACAAACTGCCACGGGGATCGATTTAAGATGGCGAAGATGCAGAATAATTCTCCCAGGTGCATTGCAGATCTGGAAACAATTCGCCGGTACGCTGTGAGAGATGGGGACGAGGTTGCCAGGACCTTGGCTAATGGAGGATTTGTTGATCCCAACGTGAAACTGGTTAACGATGGAATTTGTGGCCTCTGCACTCAGAAACCAGTTGTGGAGAAGGTGACTCCTGGAATGCGACATGATAACACTCCGCACTTTGACGGGACAAAGCATACGTACAACATTAGATTACTGACCAGCGTCCCCTTGGTCGAAGACCTGGCGACTGGTGGAAATGGTTTCGAACGGTTGAACGGGGATTACACATTTAGGAAGTTCCCTTCTGCCATGAAGTACCTCCTAGAAAAGCCTTTCCATACCATCTATCAGTCCGGTGCAAAAATGTCAGTGCAGTGGGGAATTGAGTCCAACAACTTCAAAATTTCGGATCCACAGAGAGCCACCATTAATTCAGTGAAGAGGTTTGCTTTGGGCGGTCCGCGCTGTGGAAGACCTATGTATGGAGCTATTATCCATGTTGAGTCCAATGACTACAACAATGACTGGACCCTTCTGATGAACATTTCCGTTGGCCTCAGCATGGAGAACCGCGGGGAGACTTGTCCTGTCAACAAAGCCTCTACTGATGGGAGGACCTTCCGGAAACTGACTGGACAAGGGTTCGTCAAAATTCGGTATTGGGAGTCCTTTCATCTGGGGAACGAAGCATATACGGAGGAACGCTGGTACCTTCCTCGAACCAATGGAAACCTTAGTCCGACCTCGATCAAACTCAGACCTAAACGGTATGGGATGAGCTTTCAGTTCGTCAACGTCCACGGACTACTTTACGTCGCACGCTTTAACGCTGAACCAAAGGAGCAGTTTCACTGCAATCTGTATATTCCCGTTGCTGTTGTTGTCACACACAAAACTGTGGTTGATGCGTATAAAGCCCACGTTAAAGGAACGGAGAAGAGACAGATGTCCGTAGGCCAAATGCATAACTATATCGGGAACTATCAGCTTCATACGCAGGGACCGGAGGATGACGGTGACTGGGATGGTGACGAGAGGACTGAAGCGTGTTTATGGCGAGTACACAGTGACGACAACTGCTGCTGGGTTATTCAGCAAGCTCACATTCTGGATCAGAAGTTGAAGGAGTACAGGCACAGTCATGATCCTGAGGATAAGAAGCTTCGGCGATCGTACGTTGTTAGGCAGGTGGTAGTGGACGAAGAGAAGTGGAAGAATGGTCTGGAATGGTGGGCCTTCTCAGCGCCTAACATTAGCGATGATAACGTTGGTCAGTGGGCAAGGAGACCGATTGATGGGAACAATTTTCTGCAGATTTCGTTTTGCTCATTTATGATGCGATCACTGCAAAACACTTTGCTGAAACCTCTGGACTGGAAACTTGTTAACTTCGACACTGTCCACAATGAGGTGGTGGTTACTACTTCCGCGAATCTTGACACCGCCATTCCACCTTTTGTCAACGTCAGATTTCGACGTGGGATGAATGGACATGACTTCATACTTGTTATCACTGATGCGCAAGATGTTGGAGGGGGTACTTTTCTGCTGCGGCATCAGACACATAAGACATTCTCCTCTGTTCTTGACGCAGAGGATTCTGCTACCTGTTCCCCCGATGCTTTCCAGTTCTCTGTGGCGTCTGCTGTTAGCCAAGTCAATACCCTCATGGGTATGCTGGTTCAGTCCTTTGCTATCATTGTGAAGCATGGAAAGGGTGGTGTGCCTGAGCCTGTTCGTCTGTTGGAGCGCCGTTGGAAATCAGAGAAGGTCAAATCGGTCCTGAATCAGCTCCATGCCTTCCGTCTACAACGCCATCTAAAGAGTCTTTTTCCTGGAAAAGGCGGTCAGCTTAGTGCTTATGGTGTACACTGTGGCTGCACTGTTGAGTCCTGCAGTTGCGGTGACGATGGTGGCAACTTCCCTAGTAAACTGGCAAGAAGCCTGATAAAGGAGGAGGGTACTCAGTTTGTCGTGGCGGGTCCGGTTGGTTGCGGAAAAACATTTACACTGGCGAAGACGGCTGAGAAGCTTCACGCTGACTCGGAGGATACCCTATTTGTGTTCGTTGCTGGGACTAATGGTGGAGCTATCACCCTGGCTAATACAATTTCAACTGTCACCGGCATTAGGGGAAATCAGGTTCTTCAGCTGATTTCCAGGTCCTTTGGCAGATCTCCGTCGACAGAAGATCCTAGAATGGTTCGTCCTAACTGGTTGGTGTACACTGTGCCGTCAATCCTTGAGGAGAAACAGGGCTGCTCCTCACTTCCCGGTGATACAACTTTGCGGTCCATGATCAGAGGCGTCAGGGTTTTAGTCATGACGACGGACCTTGCTGTGTCAGTTCTGGACCGAGCCGCAGACACCAGAAGGACTGTACTGTTTGTGGATGAGGCCTCTCAGTGTGATTTGGGCCTGGCGATGGGGCTGATGCTTCATTGTGACAAAATGGTGTTGGCTGGAGATCTGAACCAGGCTGGAGTTTTCCAGAAAACAGAGTATGACCACCATGCTTACTTCTACTCTGACTTATCCATCATGGAACTTGCGCTGAAAGCGTTGAAGTCCCAAGGGTCGGAGACTGCCAATGTGTACTGGTTCCAGCTTTTCTGGAATTTCCGCTGCTCTAAGCCTGTGTGTGACTTGGTCAGTCAGCTCTGCTATGCGGATCATCATCCTCTTGTTGCCAAGAGGGAGGAGCAGAGTCGGCAGCTTCTTCAGAGCTACATGGAGCGGGCTTCCTTCTTGCGGTATCACTTTTCTGAAAACATTTACGATGTCTCGTTCATTTCAGTTGAGGGGTACGCGAGGAAAGGAAGAGGGCAGTCTTATACCAATCTGGAAGAAGCTTCCGTCGTTCTTCATCTCTTAGGCCAGTTCTACGAACTTGCAGATCAGTTGAGCTCAGATGAAGCCAATGATTTTTCCGTGTGCGTCATCTGCCTTCATGAGAGCATGGCGAAGGTGGTTACCGAGAGTGTGCATACGTACTTCCACCAGAAATGGTCCACTGACCCTGATTCTGGAAGACGACACTGCGAGAAATTTGGCTGGAGCCGTGCTCTGGATCTTCCTCACATTCCTCCGTGGATTGCTGTGCTGACCGTTCGGATGGTTCAAGGAGCTACATTCAGCTTTGTCATCTTATCCCTGATTCAGTCTCATGTGGCTGACCGTTTTGCCAGTCCCAGACATCTGCGTGGATTTGCCAATGACGACAGCCAGCTTTGCGTTGCTATCAGTCGACAGAAGTTGGGGCTATTCATAGTTATGAATCCCTACCGCTTTATTACTGCTGATTGCAAGATCAAACGTCTTGGCGAACTTGCACCTTCCCGAACTTTGGCAGGATGGAGTAACGATCCGATCGTTTCCTGCCCCATGGGAACGAAGGAAATGTGGTGCCTGCAGTTTTCCCGGATGGACCAGCTGATTTTCTATCAAAGCGTGTTCCGTTGGGAGGAGGACGCTGCCTACCGGCGACTGCTGCAGTGAACTTACGCTGTGCGCCAATATATATTCACGCAATTTTCTTTTGACCAGCCATTGACCTTTCCTGTTGGTGCCTTCCTTCTGCCCTAAACTTCTGTTTCCCTTGGTGAACTCGATCTTTTGAAGCCATGCGTGCATATGCTTTATTTGGAGATCAATGAGGCAGATTGATCGGTGCTTTACATTGCTATAACTTATATTGACTGAAACCTGGGTTTTTTGAACTATTTTTGTGGACTGCTCTTCTCAGTTTTTGTATGTACTTTATCGCCTGCTGCGTCAGAACCTACGTATGTTTCACTTATTGTGAATTCAATCTGTGCTGGTGCATATAATTGAAGTATATATAGCTGGCACCTGGCCCAGGGGGCGCATATAAGAGGGAGAGTGCGGCTGCCCCCTCCCAAAACCAGATGTAAAGGAAAACGTTTTTTGTCCAGATGTATTTTTCAAAAATTTTGGGATTTTTGGGATTTTTGCTTTCCCCCGGGATTTTTTTGGAGGCCCAAATTTTTGCCAAAAATAGGCCAATTTTTAAAAATTTTCCGGCTTCACCAAAGATTTTTTCGTAAAAATAGCAATTTTTAGCTTAAATCCTGGCATTATTTGAGAACGTTTTGCGTTTCACCATGCAAAATACGCCAAAAAATACCATTTTTGACTCGTTTCTGCAAAAATCTTCCCCCCCCAACCCAAATCCCCGTTACACCTATGAGGGTGGGGGACCCCTAAATTTTCGATTTTATGCCTTTTTGACCAAAAATTGGGGGGGGGGGTAGCAAAAATCCGGGGGGATCTCCAAAATTTGTCGCCACCCTCCCTAACACACCTATGAAACTACTCTACTACTCCGCCCCCCCACAGGTGTAACGGGGATTTGGGTGGGGTTCCCCTCCCGCGGAATTTTGGGGGGGGCCTTTTTCTCCACCAAATTTTTTACAACGATTTTAATTATACGATTGTAAAAACATTGTACCAACATTTAAAAGCCATTATAATTCCATTGTAAAAACATTGTATTTTCGTAATAAAACTATTGTATATAGATTCGGATGTAAATGTTGTAAAACTATTGTAAAATCGTATAAAGTCATTAAAATTGCATGCTAAATGTGTTGTAAATTCGTCGTACCTTGCGCATTGAACCATAGGTGTAAGGTGGGGGGGGGGGGGGGGGGGGGGGGTGGTTGGGGGGGGTCAAAACTTTTGGGGGGGACGTCCCCCCCCAACTGGGGGGGATCAGTCAATGGCCAAAAATTGCTTTTTAGGGTAAATTTTGAAAAAATTTTCAAAAATGTCCAAATTTTTGGCTTAAACTGTTTATTATTATGAGAAGTACACGTTTTTAACTGTATTATGGATCTTGACTCAATATTGACCTTATTTTGGACTTGGAAACATGTTGACAATCAAGTTTTTGAGTTTAAAACCACTGTCTAATGTTAAAATTACTTTATGGTTAGATGTTTTTTATCATTAGAAACGGCTGAAAATGCGATTTTTGGCATAAAAAATGAAAAAGTTTTTGGGGGAGGGTTGGGGGGGGTCCTGGGGGGGTCTCCAGAGGGGCCCCCCAGAAAATGTTGGGGGGAGCCTCCCCCACCCCAAATCTCCGTTATATACACCTATGCATTGAACAATCAAGGTAAAATCATTGTAAGTTCCCGGCCTAGCAAACAGATGATTTTACAACAAAACTACAATATATTTACAATGAATTTTTAATGGAAAAGTTCTCCTTGTGAAACCTCCCCCAAATTTTTTTGTTTTCATGCTAAAAATCGCATTTTCAGCCATTGCTAATGCCGAAAAACATGAAATCATTAAGTCATTTTGGCACTTATTTAGATGGGGGGCGATTTTTTCGCCTTGGTCCCCCCTTATGGTTCGAAAAAATTTTTTGTCTCCGATTTGGCTGAGAAGTTGCCGTTAGGGTAAATCGAGGTAGCTGATTTCAAAAATCGAATCGAGTGATCGATCCGATGAATCGATCGATCAGTAGAATCGATCGATCAAAATCGATCAAAAAATTTTTTGTCTCCGATTTTCGCGAAAAGTCGTCCATAGGGTAATTCGGGGGCGCTGATTCCGAATCTACAATCGAAATTTCATGAAAATCGATCCTGCGCTCGCAAAAATCGATTTTCATCGGTTTTTCTAAAATTCGTCAATAAGTCGATTTTGACAGCTCGGATCGAAATTTCGACTGCAGATTCGGAATCAGCGCCCCAAAATTACCCTATAGACGACTTTTCGCGAAAATCGGAGACAAAAAATTTTTTGATCGATTTTGATCGATCGATTCTACTGATCGATCGATTCATCGGATCGATCTCTCAATTCGATTTTTAAAATCAGCGACCTCGACTTACCCTAGGGGCAACTTCTCAGCCAAATTGGAGACAAATAATTTTTTTCGAATCATAAGGCGAAAAAATCGCCCCCCCCCCCCATCTAAATAAGTGCCGTAATGTTAACATTAGACAGTGTTTTTAAACTCGAAAGCTTGATTGCCAACATGTTTCTGAGTACAGAATAAGGTCAATATTGAGTCTATAAGTCCATAAAACCGTTATAAACGTGTATATATTTCTCGCGATAATAAACACGTTATGCCAAAAGTTTGGACTTTCTTGAAAAATGTTGCAAAATTTAGCCTAAAAATACCCAATTTTGGTCAATTTTCGTGCCTTCGGCGCGACTACAGCCCCCCCCCCCAGAGTTCTGCCCCCAAAAATTTCGGCACTTATATATACGGATGGGTGGGACAAAAATTTGGCACTTATATATACGTATTTAGATGCATTTTTTTCGCCTTGGTCCCCCCTTATGGTTCGAATAAATGTTTTGTCTCCGATTTGGCTGAGAAGTTGCCCTTAGGGTAAATCGAGGTCGCTGATTTCAAATATCGAATCGAGAGATCGATCCGATCGATCTATCAGTAGAATCGGTCAATCAAAATCGATCAAAAAATTTTTTGTCTCCGATTTTCGCGAAAAGCCCTAGGGTAATTCGGGGGCGCTGATTCCGAATCTGCAGTCGAAATTTCGATCCCAGCTGCCAAAATCGAGTTATTGTCGAATTATTGAAAAATCGATGAAAATCTAGTTTTCCTGGCCAACGATCGATTTTTATGAAATTTTGGCCACTAACGTATACGTATATATGAGTCGATTTCTGAGAAATTCGACTGTGCTGCCTGTACTTCCGGACAACCTTCAAAATTCGATTTGGCTCAAACTTTCAGGACTCGTAGCAACCCGACGTAGTAAAGTAAAGTAAAAGTAAAAGTAAAAAGTAAAACCTCCAAATATTAGAGCTCAACTCCGTATATTCAACGAGTCAACGAGCCAAATTCGTGATTTTCGACTCTGCCACTAACGTCGCCGTAGGACTTCACCAATCAAAATATCAAAATTGTGCTCAGGCCGATAGAGAAGAGTCAGACAGTTTATATATATATCTTAACCATACAGGCACCACACATGGGGCACCTATCCCTGCCAGCTTGAGATTTCTAGCATTCATGTTCCGCAGTTTGCGACGGTCGAACCTTAGCTTAGCCCTTCAAGCTCAGTAGGCGTATTTCCACATTTTTTCACCCACCTAGCTACCTCATTATGCCTTAGTACCACACAATTTTTATAAATATTATTTATCTATATGCTACCAACGTCAATGCAAAAAATAGCAAAATCCCAGACCCACTTTTGAGATATGGCCATTCAAAGTTCGAAAAATCAGCGATTTTCTGCCAAAACAGCGATGGTTGAAGATAGGGTTGTCCCCGGGCCGTGTAGCGGGCTCCGGGCCCTGCGCCGGGGCGGCCCGGTTCAGGCCCGGGCCCAGAAAATTTTGAGTTGGGCCCGGCCCGGGCCTGGCCCGGGTCTTTAGGCCGGGCCCGCCGGGCGTCCGGGCCCACCGGGCCTACCGGGCTCACTGGGCCTGCCGGGCTCACCGGCCCGGCCTGCCTCATCGTGTCTGCCGGGCTCAGTTTGCGAGTCTGGTACTTCCTGCGGCCCGAGCTTTGAGCCGGGCTTAGTATCGGGCCCAGGCTTTGGAGCCCGGGCCTATCACCGGGCCCGGGGATTTGAAGCCGGGCCAAGGAGCGGGCCCGGGCCTTGGGCCGGGCCGGGTAGCGGGCTCCGGGCTTTGATTGAGCTCCGGGCCTAGTAGCGGGCCCTGGGCTGCGGGCCGGGCCTGGGCCGGGCCAGGCCCGGACCCGGGCCCGGCCCGGCTGAAAATTTAGGCCCGGGCCCGGCCCGGTCAATTTCTTATCGGAACAACCCTAGCTGAAGGGAACAGCTATTGGCGTAATATTTTGGGCAAATAAACTAGGTATAGTCAGACCCGGGAAAAAACACCCCCAAATAAGGGTAAAAAAACGGGGCCGCCCTGGAAGCCTGGTAGACCCGGCGAGTCCCACTAATGTGTGACAATATAGCGCCACCCTAGATGACCTCAAACTGTAAGTATGAGACCCCTGGACCAAGTAGAAAGTTTTCAGTGTAATTTCAAAGTTGACCTCCCAAAACCACCGCCAAAAGCTACATAAGGGTCATATCGGAATTTCTAAACTTCTCTTGCTAGCGTGGAGAGACTCCGGGGCTCCAATACTGTGCATGTGGGTTTGTATTGGCCCCAAGTATTAACACACAAGGCACCATATCCCCTACTGCATTGGGGCTCCACCAGCTGACCATTTTTTTACCCCCAAAATTTCGCAACTTTTCGGGTAAAAAAATGGTCAGAACCCAGCAAAAAAATTTTTTCTGAAGCAGTGGGGGTTTTAATGCGTTTAGAACGCTTAAAAAGCATCGATTAAGCCTAAAAACTTTTTAAATTAGTCAAAACCGACCATTTTTGAATATTTTTCAAAAATGACTCTTATGAAACCTGATTGGTTGATGCTGCACAATTTTTGAACTTTTCAAATCGATAAAAATTGTTACCAATTCATTATAACTTTGGTTTTTTGGCCAAATATACTAAATTTGATGCGCTCTTTCATCTGGAAGCATCAAATCTACTCCAGCGTCAATATTTTGGGGTGATTTTTTTATACCACAAGCTATCTTTAACCATTTTGTCGGGTAAAAAATCACCGATTTTTTTATTAATCTGAGACCCTGTGGTGCTAGGGAAGATTTTAATACCTGAATCGATAGAGGGCAGTGCCGGGCATTTACACGCCAAACTGCTTCCAGATTGGCCAACATTTGCGAAAGTTAGAGGCTTAAGTCGAAAACCCTTTTTTTTATCCCGGGTCTGACTATACCATTGGCAACATTTTGGGTCATTTTCAGCCAAATCTGAGAATTTTTATTTTTTTCGGTTTTTCAACCCCCCAAAAAGCGGCTGAAAAATCGAAAAAATTTCTCAGATTTGGCTGAAACTGACCCAAAACGTTGCCAATGGTACCTAGTTCATTTGCCCAAAATATTACGCCAATAGCTGTTCCCTTCAGCCGGCTACGATGGGCCAAAGTTGCCATAATCGCAGTTTTGGCTGAAAATCGCTGATTTTTCGAACTTTGAATGTCCATATCTCAAAAGTGGGTCTGCGATTTTGCTCATTTTTTGCATGGACGTTGGTAGCCTATAGATAAATAATATTTATAAAAATTGTGAGGTACTAAGGCATAATGAGGTCGCTAGGTCAAAAAATGTGGAAATGCGCCTACTGAGCTTGAAGGGTTAAGCTACAGAAACCTTTAGTCCACAAGATACCATTGTCCAAGACACCAGTGACAGGCCTCGCACGCAGTGATTTTCAAAAAGTGGAAAAAATAGGAGGAAATATTCGTAAAAGTAGGAATTTTACTATACAAAACAGCGTTACTTGCACTTTACTTGCAATGCATAAAATTAACCTATCACGCAATAAGTGAAAATACAAAATGTAACTTTCGACATTTTTTTTATCAAAATTCTGCAATTTTGAAAGTTAACATGTTTTAAATTTTTGCAAATCGTTAGATTAGTCAACGACTTGAATAAAAAGTAATAAAGGTATATAAGTTTTTTATATATATATACGTACCAAAGTATAGCATCAAAATTGGAATGTTTAAGAAAATGTTTGAAAATTTACCATTTGGACCCCCAAATTTCAGGCCGAAACTCAAGATAGGCTACGGTGAGTTCCCGGAACCGGTAGTCCGTGACCGGTGCATGTCTAATATAAACCAAAGGAATGGATAGGTACCCAAAGCCAAAATGTTTCAGCAGCCCAGTTTTGAGATATGACTCTTCAAAGTTCGAAAAATCGCGATTTTGGGCCAAAACAGCGATTAAGTCAAGTTTGGGCCGCCATAGCCGACTAATGGGAAAAGATAGTGAGCTAATATTTTCAGCACATATATAAACTAGGTACCATAGACAATGTTTTAGACCAGTTTCAGCCAAATCTGAGAAATTTGAGTTTTTTCGATTTTTCAACACCCAAAATGCGACCGAAAAATCGGAAAAAACAAAACTTCTCAGATTTGGCTGGAACTGGTCTAAAACACTGTCTATCGTACCTACGTAGTTGTGCTGAAAATATTAGCTCACTATCTTTTCCCGTTAGTCGGCTATGGCGGCCTAAATTTGACTTAAACGCTGTTTTGGCCCAAAATCGGCGATTTTTCGAACTTTGAAGAGCCATATCTCAAAACTGGGTCTGGGATTTTGCTCATTTTTGGCCAGCAGGTTTATTATGATCCTAAAAATGATGTATTAAAAATGCGTCTGGCTTAGCAGTCATAAGCTCTCTAGCTCGAATAAACTTACTTCGCGCTACCCTCGACTGGTGGGGTCAGTGACCTTCGGAAACTACATGACAGCTGAAGAAGAACGCCTTTTGCATAGCCATCGTAGAGCTCCATGGACAATTTGAGGACCAAAAGTAGCACTGTAACACGTCTATGTATTTCAGTACAGTGGAACAAAGTCAAGAAGTAAAACTGGCCATTTAGCTGCCATGGCAAAATCGCAAAAATGGGCCTTACTCATTAGCCGCTCATCAAAACAAGCTAATATTTGCAGGTTTTACTATGCCTACTAATCCTAATCAACATACATGGGCAAGGTCCCTCACCACAGGGTGTACCAGAAATTGTTTTGCGTGGTCCCCCTTCGCACATTTGGAGGGCGAGGCAAGGAAAGCCATGAGTGGCAAATATTTTCAAAGTAATGGCAGGCACTAGCGTAGCCAGAAAAAAATTTCGAGGGGGGAATACAAAATTTTTTCAGGGGGTCTGGGGGGCGGAGCCCCCCAGAAGCTGAGAAACTTTTCCATTTCGTGACCTTCGTGGAATTTTTACAGAGCATTCGTTGAAATTACAGTATATAATATTTAAGGCGCAGTGCGTATTTGTGCACCCAAATGATGCAGAAGGTGGTAAAAGTACACCAAATAGGGCAATTGGTTCTCATTTTTTAGTGCGAAACACGTATTATAATGGTATAATAAATTTTTTGAAAAATGGTCGTTTTACACATGGCAGGAAAAAATTCCGGGGGGGCAACACAATTTCGGGGGGGAGGAATTCCCCCATTTCCCCCCCCCCCGGCTACGCGCCTGATGCAGGTATGCAGACTCGCCTTGAATTTGCCATTCCTCTTTTAATACTCATTCCGCATCCTATAATGTGCTTTCAAAGGTCTTTGAAGCTTCCGCGCTATTGCTGGGCAATAAATAGGAAAGCAAATTCTTTAATTAAAACTGGTTTCTCTGAACCATTTCAGCATTATGAGAAGCGCTCGCTTCGCTCGTGCTGCGCGGTCCTCCTGATTTTGGTTGCGCACTGTGCGGTCCCCCCAAAAATTAGGGTGTACAACCTGGTACACCCTCAGTACGCCCCTTGCGCATGTGTGCTAATCAACTGTCATAGTAAGAAGAAAATAGTTTTTTCAGGTTGTCCGGTCTATCTGACAGCATGCCAGAAATCGACTCATATACATACATGCAACATACTATTATATACAAGTAACAGAAATGCTCCCCACAAAAGAGGGATAATATGTGTGTTGGGCCTATGTCTATCCTTTAATTTCCGGTTGAGAAAGGCATAAATCCGACAGAGCAACTTTTGGTGGATGGTTCCATGTCAAAAGTTGCTCAGCTCACTTAGGGCTTTCATTTGATACCAAATTTGACCACTTTTGAAAAACTTTCTTTCCGACCACTTAACCTCCCCCCCCCCCCCAATCGACTCGCCCTTCAAACGGCAAACTGGAACCAGCCTAGTAAAATAGGTACTTCGGCCGGCAAAACGGATACCGGGAATGAGCTGGGCACACCAGAAAACCCCTATAGACAAAGTTTTGAGAGGCCAGGTAGAGCCTACTATTGACCTCCAGGAAGCGGTTTCCGACTTGAGCGTCGCGGCGTCAAAGTGGAACCAGCCCAGCAAGTTGGGTGGGTCTGACGGTAAAACTGACTGCAGGAATCGATTCTCCGTTCCAGAAAACCATTGTATGGAAGATTTGAGCTTTCAAAGTTGAATAGATAGCGAGAAATTTCGATTTTTCATTTTTCGAATTTTCGCCATTTTTGACGGGCCACTGTGGTCGCTAGGGAAGTGATAGAGAAACAACCTGGACCGTTAGTTCAATATATGTAATTTCTGAATATAAAAAGAAATCTGCTCCAGCTCGTAACGTTCTACCTGAGCGACGACCACAGTGTGGTCACTTTTCGCTATGGGCCGACTTTGCGGCGCCACCGCCAAGAAAAGTTGTGATTATTAAATTGTTCAGAGGTACTACTAGACCCTTTAGCCCTTTAGTTTGGCCCACCGCTGCAGTTCACGTGAAAGCGGCGAACATTAATATGTACAATACAGCTATCAAATAGGAGAAACCGGAAAAAAGCATCGCCGCCATAACCGGTCCGGGGCGCAACTTTTTAAGTGATTACGAAACTGAAACTTCCCAGACATACTAAATTTGCGCATGAAATCTGCGCAGGATTTCCCGTCTCCAGCCTACATACAATATATGTATAATAGGAATTATATAAATCTGTTTCGAGTAGCCGTTTATATATACGTGTATACGCAGCTGTCAAGTTGCTTAGGTTGCATAATGCTTATACTGGTCAAGCTTATTGCATAGTAATCATCATAATTGTCATTTGTCGTCAAATCATCATCACCAAAACGCCAATAGGAGCCTCGTTATAGGGCAGGCTTATAATGGTTCGCCGTTGCAGCTTGTCTTCATTCTTTTACAACCCTACTCCGATCATATGTATTTTACAGGCTGTGTCTTGTATATGTAAAATGTCATTGCGTCATAATGTATATGTATATATGCGTTTTATACGTCTGCATTGCGCATATATTCGCACCCTGCACTTGTTTCGAAACTGCATCATCTTCATTAGTTTGGCTTCAGTAGTTTGGTGCTATTCAATATTCCACGACAGGCGTGCAATATTTATATAACTTTTGCTGCGGCCCAGCTAGCCATTAGGCTGTTTCGACGCTTCGAAAATTGCACTACGCATTAGCTTTTATTGCTGGCTCGTGTCGAACTGCAGTATGGTTAGACGTCTGCGTACACATGATACTTCTATTGACATCACGTTGACTCCTTGCTACAGCGAATGCCGTTAGTTTTTGGATGAATAGATTATTATTTAGTTCTTTTGACTTTGGGGTTACTAGAGGTAATTTATGGCTATTTGAGTCCAAAGAATACTCCATCACATAACGGATCTCTTTAACTTTATCCCCCTCGCCCCAATAAAAGTTGGTCAACTTCAAAGGCTTATTGCAAGAGATCAACAGAACTTTAGAGCATGATTTATACATCGTTGGAATGCTCGAGATGTGCTCTATTTAATGGTGTAAAACAGTTTGCTATAGCTTGCTGCTATAAAAAGTTAAGCTTAACAAACTATTAAAGCTACCACTTTTTGCAATTTTTGGTAGTCTTTTAAGCTTAACTTTTTATAGCAGCAAGCTGCAGCAAACTGCTTTACACCATTAAATAGAGCACATCTCGAGCATTCCAACGATGTATAAATCATGCTCTAAAGTTTTGTTGATCTCTTGCAATAAGCCTTTGAAGTTGACCAACTTTTGTTGGGGGGATAAAGTTAGGGATCGTATACGTATATATAACCTTAATCAAATTAAATATTTTGGATCTTTTGCGCTTTCTCCCCTCAGCTCAATCTTTTGATTTTGTAATCTAGCTTTGAACTTTTGTATGGGTGCATACTGAAGGCTGGTGAATTCAAATTTTTGTTTGATACCAAGGGAAATCGCGTAATCGGAACAGCATAGAATGTATGTATTTCTGTGGGCATATATACGTATACGTCTAAGCTTGTACAAAGCGAAAGTTAAATCATGTTTCACTTCATTGTCACTCAGTGCTCATGAACAGAACTTTAATTTTTGGACTGGAATTTTTGTTTTCCTCCTTTTCTGTTAATTTCTTGTGGAGCGTGTTCATGTTTCCTACCACACTACATTCTCTGTATACGTACCTAATACAGTACAGAACATACATATATATCGGCATTTAAAGACATATACGTACACCTTATATATACGGCATGCTCATACGCCATCCTGATTCAACATTATACATATATATGCATATATACACACATATAAGAATTGACATGGGTTGGAGAGGACACTAATATGAAATTGTTCATAACCCACCCCCCGTTCCCTTCAGTATGGTATAGACGCATGTAAAATTGTGCTCAGGCTTTTTATTGATTGTTTGGCTCTGACTCTCCTGTGCTCTCATTCTCTCGGAGCTCTGATGTGAAACACACTGTTTCCTCTCCTTTGGTTCATAGTCACCTAGAATCTCTCTGTTTTAGAAACTAGCATAGAGTCTGACCGTATTATACAGTTCTTTCTTGCTTCAGCTGTAGGTTATTTTTCGTATCGACTGGTTTTTCCCCAGAACCCAAACGTGCCGCGAAAAAGAGGGGAGTCTGGCTGGACCGTATTATATAGTTCTTTCTTTCGTCAAGCTGTAGGTTATTTGTAGTATCGACTGGTTTTGCCCCCAGAACCCAAACGTGCCGCGAAAAATAGAGTTTTGAGGGTAAATTTTCAGAAATATATATATATATATATCCAGGCTCATTTTTAGTCTTAGGCTTTTTTAGCTAGTTTAAGCTTAAGATAAGATAAGCTTAGCCCAGTAGCAAAAAATAGCTATATTTAAACATTTTTCGAAAAAAGTTTCGCACCCAGAAATCTGTGCAAGAAAGCGAAAAATCGTCTAGGAAACAGCGTCCCCTTCTGATCACCTTCTGCAGGCTTTTTCTTAGGTAAAAATTTTCGGGGATTCATCAGGTCTAGTGTAGGACAGATTTCTGGTGGGATTTGTTCGAAAAATGAAAAATTTTTGAAAATTAGCCCTCGAAAGTCAATACCCTATTTTCCCTGACTTTTTTGGGTCCTGGTGTTAGGCCCGAATACTGGATGGAAGGAACCTAATAATTTTCAAAACATTTCCGGATTCGCCGGAGATTCTCTGCAAATTTTTAGTCTGAATTCAGGCGGTTTTGAGAACTGTTTGCATTTCTCCATACAAAATATGTACGCTGAAATTATATACTGTATAATAGTTTTTGACACTTTATGCCATCCTTTTTGTTCGTCTTCCCTCAAAATGCCTTGCCTCCTCGTGCCCATTCCCTCCCCTACCAAGCAAAATTTCCAAGGAAATACGTAAAAGTCGGGAGGAGATATGAAAAGTAAATTTACAAAATGCCTTTATGTATGGTTTTGTTTTTCTGTCTTAGAGCTGGAGAGTTCTAATAAATTGCGTAAAATTTTGGCTTCCATGGAAGCTCAGCTGGAAATGCAAAAGATTGTGGCGGCCGCCCTGGTGAGTTCCTCGGCCGCTGGCGGCGCCGCCGGGACTGCCAGTTCCGTCGCTACGGTGGGAAATTCCATCCCAGTCCTGTCGACGACTGACTCTGTTGTGGCCATGGAAGAGGAAGTGGCCCTGAGCATGAAGACGGACAACGGGGCCACAACCTGTCAACGGAATATGACCAATCTAATTGTCAACTACTTGCCGCAAAATATGACCCAGGAAGAAATTCGATCCCTCTTCGGGAGCATGGGCGAAGTGGAGTCCTGTAAACTGGTTCGAGATAAGGTCACAGGTATGTGTAAGCATGTATAAAGTACGTGGGTAAGGTTTCGTCTTTCTTGTACATTCATTTGTGTAGATAGATGTTATTGTAGGATTAAAGTCCACGTAGCCTATGTTGACCCATAAAGTTCTGGCTTTTCCCTATTGTCTATGAAAATTTTTTCAAAAAGTCTTAAAAATAGCTATGAAAATTTTTTCAACTAAATAAAAAAAAAAAAATACAAAAATTTAGAAAATTTACCCTAAAACCCTATTTTTCTGTTGACTTTCGAAGTCTGGAGGGCCGGCAGGCCGTAACCCTGGAGGGCTGTGTTTTTTTTTCGTCGAAACTTTTTGCGAACTTTTACGCAGTCCTCCAAAATTTTTTGCGGAATTTCGCAAAAAAATTGCGAAATAGTTATTTTTTAGTATTTTAAAGATAACTAATGAATTATAGTAATTTGGGTGTATTTAAACACATTTTTAATATTTAACGCATGGTATTAACCAAGTTATATCTATTTTTCGAATACAAGTATACTTGATAGTGAAGAGACGCGGGGGTCTGGGGGCGGAGCACCCAGAAGCTGAGAAAATTTTGTAAAACCGAGGAAAATCCTTAGTGGAAATTCTCAAAAGTTTAGTTTCGACTGTCAGTATATAAAATCCTAAGATATAAGCAAACTGCTAATAGGTTAATAATGGTTTAAAATTATGGTATGTTATGGTTTCAAGACTAAAAGAATTTCATTGCATAGCTGTCACTAGGCATTCTAACTCGGCTAAGATTGAAAGGTGTCTGCGTATATAGAAATACGCGCCGAAGGCGCGAAATTTTTTGAAAATTTTCTTCAAAAAGTATCAGAAACACGTTTATTTTTCATCTGAGACCACTAAAAATGTCTACTCAAAGACAAAATTTTTGCGGAACTTTACGCAGAGCTCCGAAAAAAGTTGCGGAATTTTCAAAAAAAGTGCGGAATTTCGCAGTTTTTTTCGCAAAAAAACACAGCTGGAGGGGCGGTTCTGGGGTGGGCGACCCAAGCGGGGGTGAGGGGAGCCGATTTCTGGGATCCTCCACCCCCTCCCCCTGTAGGGGAAAACCAGAACATAGAAAATTTGCTTAGTAGCAGAATAGGGTTACGTACCTTTCAGGTGTACGTACTCGCAGGTAACACTTTAAAATTTGCTTCCAAATGGTTTTTCATTTTCAGGCGTTAGTGTGTACAAACGTCTTGTTTTTAACACGGTCGTTGGTGGATGGATACGTATCATAGGGGTCGCGGCAGCGACCCCTATAATATGTGTGAAAAGTGGCTGGAGACAGTGTAAAATAAGCTGCGCAGAAGCTGCGCAAAATCCTGCGCAGATTTCATGCGCAAATTGTAGAGCACATCGAGTTTAGTATGTCTGTGAAGTTTCAGCCCCGTATCACTTACCGTTAAAAAGTTGCGCCCCGGACCGGTTATGGCGGCGATGTTGTTTTCCGGTTTCTCCTATTTGATGGTTGTATTGTACATAATGTTCGCCGCTTTCACGTGATCTGCAGCGGTGGGCCAACCTAAAGGGCTATGGGGTCTAGTAGTACCCTCTAAAGAATTTAAGAATCACAACTTTTTTTGCGCCGCAGCTGCGCCACAGCGCCGCAATGGCGCCGCAAAGTCGGCTCATAGCGAAAAGTGACCATTTTTGTGGTCGTCGCTCAGGTCGAACGTTACGAGCTGGAGCTGATTTCTTTTTATATTCAGAAATTACATATATTGAACTAACTAACCGTCCAGGTTGCGTTTCTCTATCACTTCCCTAGCGACCACAGTGGCCCGTCAAAGACGGCGAAAATTCAAAAAATGAAAAATCGAAATTTCTCGCTATCTATTTAAATTTGAACGCTCAAATCTTCCATACAATGGTTTTCTGGCACGGAGAATCGATTTTCGCAGTCAGTTTTACCGTCAGACCCACCCATCTTGCTGGGCTGGTTCCACTTTGCCGTCGGGAGGGTCAAGTCGGAAACCGCTTCCTGGAGGTCCATAGTAGGCTTTACCTGGCCTCTCAAAACTTTGTCTATAGGGGTTTTCTGGTGCGCCCAGCTCATTCCCGGTGTCCTTTTTGCCGTAGGACTCATCCATCTTGCTGTGCTGGTTCCACTTTGCCGTCTAGAGGGTCATGTCGGAAACCGCTTCCTGGAGGTCCATAGTAGGCTCTACCTGGCCTCTCAAAACTTTGTCTATAGGGGTTTTCTGGTGTGCCCAGCTCATTCCCGGTATCCGTTTTGCCGTCCGACGTACCTATAATTTTGCTGGGCTGGTTCCACTTTGCCGTTTGAAGGGTCAGTCGGGTGGGGGTCAAGTGGTCGAAAATAAAATTTTTCAAAAGTGGTCAAATTTGGTACCAAGTGAAAGCCCTAAGCGAGCTGAGCAACTTTTGTCATAGAACTGCATGCTCAAAGTGGCTGTAGAGTGCTGTGGTGGGGTGGGGTGGGGACTTAGGCGATTTTCGGTCAAAAATGAAAGTTTTCAAAACTGGTCAAATTTGGTACCAAATGAAAGCCCTAAGCGAGCTGAGCAACTTTTGTCATAGAACTGCATGCTCAAAGTGGCTGTAGAGTGCTGTGGTGGGGTGGGGTGGGGACTTAGGCGATTTTCGGTCAAAAATGAAAGTTTCCAAAAGTGGTCAAATTTGGTACCAAATGAAAGCCCTAAGCGAGCTGAGCAACTTTTGTCATAGAACTGCATGCTCAAAGTGGCTGTAGAGTGCTGTGGTGGGGTGGGGTGGGGACTTGGCGATTTTCGGTCAAAAATGAAAGTTTTCAAAAGTGGTCAAATTTGGTACCAAATGAAAGCCCTAAGCGAGCTGAGCAACTTTTGTCATTGAACTGCATGCTCAAAGTGGCTGTAGAGTGCTGTGGTGGGGTGGGGTGGGGACTTAGGTGATTTTCGGTCAAAAAGGAAAGTATTCAAAAGTGGTCAAATTTGGTACCAAATGAAAGCCCTAAGCGAGCTGAGCAACTTTTGTCATAGAACTGCATGCTCAAAGTGGCTGTAGAATTCTGTGGTGGGGTGGGGTGGGGACTTAGGCGATTATAATGGATAGACATAGGCCCAACACACATATTATCTCCTTTTGTGCGGAGCATTTTTGTTACTTGTATTTATCTTTGTTTGAAAATATTTTCAACTAATTGAGTTTGTTTTTGTTTCCCTAGATTCGTTTTAGGAAAGTGTCTCGTTCTGCACGTTTTTCCCTTTTCTGCTTATATACTGGAATTATTCTTGAGTTCGTGGGGGTAATGCATTTGGAGGGAGGAATAAATTTTTGCAAATAGTTTCTAAAAATAAGTTAACAAGCACATACATAAGGCCCCAGAAGAAGTTTAAAATTCGGCTCCAGGTTGGGACCACCGCTCATAGTGATAATCAAATACTTTTGTATGTGTATGTATCCACTATTTAGTCATTATGCTTACGTTTCCGTATGCACTCTATTTTAACAAGGCTTCTCTAACATTGTGCTTTGCGGAGGATTTATTCTGTCGAATGATTTTGTTGATTTCTTCAAACATTACAAGTTTTAGCTTGATACTATTGATTTCTTCAAACATTGCAAGTTTTAGCTTGATACTAATGTCGGCTCACACTAGGCAATTGCCGACAATCTGATTTCCATTAATGTACTTGGTGTGCCTACACAACAGGTACGCCTACAGGTGTGCACAGTGTAAGACTGGCTTTTTCCTAGGCAAAAATTTCTGGGGGGGGGAAGTCTGGGGGGGAAGAAAAATTTTTAGAAAAATGTCTAAAAATAGCTATTTTTTGCTGCTGAGCTAAAATATTCACTATTTTTAACTTAAATTTAAGCTTAAAATAGCTAAAAAATGCTTAAAAAAAAGGAAAAAATCCGGCGAAGCCGGAAAAAATTTTCAAAATTTGCCCTCAAAACCCTATTTTTCCAGGCACTTTAGGGTAGGGGGGGGGTTCTGGGGGGGGAAGGCCCGAATCCTGGGGGGGGCGATTCTGGGGGGGCGACCCAAGTCTGGGGGGGGGAACGGATTTCTGGGGGGCCCCCCCTGTAGGAAAAAGCCAGTAAGAAATTGCTACTAAAATTGGCAGCCAGCAGCAATTTATGCTCTGATTGGTGGCGCATCCAGGATTTTGATGGGGGGGTCGAGCCTGAATTTTTTCTTTAGCCAGACTCGCTTTTACCAGGGAGGGATGAAGTGGGGGGTGGTGGTGGCAACAATTTTCAACAAATAGTGTCGTGTTACTGCAGCCCAAGTTACGAGATTTGGGAATGGTCATTAGCCCACGCGGGTTGAGTTGAGTTAGGTTGAGTTGAGTCGCTTTTGAAATTTTGAACAAATAGCCCTCTGATACCGAGCAAGCTTTGCGGCAATTAAACCACGCGAGGAGTACGCATTGCCGCAGCTTAGGCTAAAGTTTTAAATTTCGCGCTACATCTCAAGAAATCTTGGTATGGTTGTGGCGTTTGAACAGCTTATTGCTGGCAATATATATATATATATTGCTATTGGTATTAAATTGGCTGGCAAGCCGATTGCCTACAGAATGCCAAGTGTAACCCGGGCTTTAATTGTTAAAATTTTTGTGTTTTCGCCTTGAGGATTCTTAATTTCATCTGTAAATATACATACGTACTTGTATATATATACTAGATTAGCCGACTGTATAAGTTTTGAAGAGCTTTGTTTTGAGCCTGTCGCCGTTTTAGTTTTGTTTTTGAAATTTACACTTGTCCTGTCCTTTGCTTACTTAGATAAATTTTTCTTCGGCGAGATTTTTCTGTTTTTGGTTTACACTTTTTATAATACTGCAACTTTTGCAGGATATATATATACATAATAGACTACTTTTTCTAATTATACGTGGTTTCTTTCTTGCCATATATAATACACACGTACTTACTGAGTTTCTGGTGATCCATTTCCAAAAGTTTGTTGGTTTTTGCAAACTTTTCTGTCGTTATGCATAGTTTATGATATGTCAATTGAGTTTTGGTTTGTTTGTTAACTAGTTTTGCAAGGCTGCGCTGACCTGTCAAATTCTGCAGGCCCCAATATTTAATGGGATTCGCTTTTTTGAGAAGCGTTAAAAACTTTTATTTGGCAGTTCACTCTTATGCTTTCGAACACACGTATATATATAATACGTGTACAAATATATACATATTATATGTACAATATGTACATATGACTGCGAGGCCACTGCTTCTGAAGAACTATATACTTGTCCGCGCGCTATGTCTCACAGGTTGTTTAATTTTTAAAATTTCAAATTTTCATGTGCTAGTGTGCCACTTGTTTATATAGTATGTACGTGTACGCACGCATCTTCCTATTTAATATGCACATTTAGAATATAACTGCATACAGAAAATTTGATAAATATGTTAAATGCTAGACTCCGACCGCTTCGGCGTTTAGGATTTTAACTTTTGTGCGTGAAATACGTATATATATATGTGCGCTTACGCGTTAAATGTGTATATATATACTTCTGTGTGCGCAGTCGCCTACTTACGTTATGTAATATGACAATTGAATTTTACTTAAAATCTTATTCGCAGACTGAAGGCGACGTATCTAAATTAAAAAGAACAACTTGTGAAAACCTATGCGTATAATATGGAGCAGCCCTAAATTTTTAAAGGCGTATTTATGGCGTGCCTACAGTTCTGGTAAACATTCCTTAAAACATTTTATTTTTCGTAGCAATAAAGTAGCTAATAAAATTATTGCAATAATTACAGATTTCCAAAACTGCAAAAATTGAAACACTCCAAGTTAACCGCTCTCACTAATTGCACATTCGAAAAGTTAAACATGTGCCACCCTAAACTTTCTAAATTTTTTATGATTTAGTACATTTGTGTCCGTCCGTTTTCTATGTATACGTACGTGTTTACTCGCTTATTAATTATTATTATTATTATTATCTTTATATTGTTTGTTGGTTCGTTTACGTTTCTGATTTAGTTGGTATTTGTTTTTCTGTATTATTGCAGGTCAGTCCTTAGGTTATGGTTTTGTTAACTATATCCGGCCTGAGGACGCCCAAAAGTCTGTCAACACTTTGAATGGGCTTCGGTTGCAAAATAAAACTATCAAGGTATTTTTGGGTTTGTTCATTTCTCCATTATACATATCTTTATTACTTATGATTATTATTCAGTAATTATTAATTCTTGTTCTTATGATTATATATGATTAGTACAACTTTGTACATTTTTTTCATATCTCAATTTACAATTTTTTTATAACAACTTGCCTGAATTTGTTATATACATTACGTGTTAAGTTATTTAGTGTGCTTTCTTACTGTGCAATCTTTTATAGCATTTAATTCCATTTTTATTGATTAATGATATGAGTTAAATTTAAGTTACCATTTTGCCTATCAGGGTATCTGTAGGTCGTTCATGTACGTGTGAAGAATATTTTTTAGTTTTCCTAACTCCAGTTTTTCAATAAATGCTTAGTATGTTCTCATTTCTATGATCTGAGTTATATTAACTAAACCAGTTTTGGCAACTTTGTTTTCGGAATGAAGCCTTTTGAAGGCATTATTTTCCTAAGTTCTGTTGCTCTTTGTGTCATTTTTGCCTACAGCAAGCCAGTAGCGTTCATAAACTGGGTACTGGTAGCACTCTTTTTCTAACCATTTTTTAATTTTGCACGGAAACAGCCGCGGAATATGTTCAAATTTCTAAGCTGTTTATAGTTTTGTAGATATATATATACAATTTATTTCGTAGTGATTCTTGGTTTTTATATGTCCGGAATTTATGGGGGCGAGGCAGGCTCCTCAAATGGGGAGGTCGCCGAATGGGGGGGGACACACCACTCGTACCTCCCAAATAAAAATAAGCCAGAACCATCTGTCGCCCCCCACTGCAACTCTCTAATGAAGAATCCCTGGATGTATATATATACTCAACAATCCAGTTGGCCGGTATATATATATTTTGATGTCATCAACTCGTTTTACCCAATAGGTAAATCTTCATGAAGAAGGGAGATAAAACTTTTTCAGTCGATTGCAAGGCAAAATCGTTTGCGTCCCTATCAAAGTGAGTGAGTTTCCTGGCAAATGTTCCTTTGTTTTAAGTGGATCAAGCTCTTTATAAAATGTGAATGAAGAAATTTACACAGAAATTTACATACAAATTCTGGGTGGCTAACTGCTCCACCTCACCCCTAATGGATATAGTAGAACCCATGCACTACGTAAATGTAACGATGGCTATCTTTGCTGACCTTGTCCATTATATCGTATTGGTTCGCCAAATGATCCAGGAAACACCAGCATCATCATCATCAACAACAACAACATTGCTCATGTACGTATTTCATTGGAAGTATGAGCTCCCCTCGCTTTCAGTATCTGTGGTTTTTTGGCGGCCTACGCATTCTCATCTTTTGTACTCCTACCAAATAGAGTCCCAGAGCATGCATTTCAGGGGCTTCGAAAAACAATTTTCCAAAAGTTGTCTAATTTGGCATGAAACTACAGCGATAAAAGCCATCGGAGCAGCGTTTGGGTCACAGACTTGGCCTACCCAAGGAAAGAGGATTTAAAAACCAGAGCTGGTTAAATTAATTTATGCCAATTTTTTTGTTAAAAACCCAATAAACAGGATTGCGGTTATGAGTATATAATGTATACTTCTCTATTACGATTTTTTCTATTTTCATAATTTTTAGCGAATATTACACCTATACAACATCCGTATCATTAAAAGTGTTGTGAATTTTTACGATCCTTTTCGATTCTTATATTTGATTTGCGCGTCCGAATTTCTGAAAATCCAGCCCTAATGTGTATATATATATATATATATATATATATATATATATATATATATATATATATATATATATATATATATATATATATATCATAGGGGTCGCGGCAGCTACCCCTATAATACTGGAGACAGTGTAAAATAAGCTGCGCAAAATCCTGCGCAGATCCTGCGCAGATTTCATGCGCAAATTGTAGAGCACATCGAGTTTGGTATGTCTGTGAAGTTTCAGCCCCGTATCACTTACCGTTAAAAAGTTGCGCCCCGGACCGGTTATGGCGGCGATGTTTTTTTTCCGGTTTCTCCTATTTGATGGTTGTATTGTACATAATGTTCGCCGCTTTCACGTGATCTGCAGCGGTGGGCCAACCTAAAGGGCTATGGGGTCTAGTAGTACCCTCTAAAGAATTTAAGAATCACAACTTTTTTGCGCCGCAGCTGCGCCACAACGCCGCAGTGGCGCCGCAAAGTCGGCTCATAGCGAAAAGTGACCATTTTTGTGGTCGTCGCTCAGGTCGAACATTACGAGCTGGAGCTGATTTCTTTTTATATTCAGAAATTACATATATTGAACTAACTAACGGTCCAGGTTGCGTTTCTCTATCACTTCCCTAGCGACCACAGTGGCCCGTCAAAAATGGCGAAAATTCGAAAAATGAAAAATCGAAATTTCTCGCTATCTATTTAACTTTGAAAGCTCAAATGTTCCATACAATGGTTTTCTGGCACGGAGAATCGATTCCCGTAGTCAGTTTTACCGTCAGACCCACACATCTTGCTGGGCTGGTTCCACTTTGCCGTCGGGAGGGTCAAGTCGGAAACCGCTTCCTGGAGGTCCATGGTAGGCTCTACCTGGCCTGTCAAAACTTTGTCTATAGGGGTTTTCTGGTGTGCCCAGCTTATTCCCGGTATCCGTTTTGCCGTCCGACGTGTCTATATTGCTGGGCTGGTTCTACTTTGCCGTCAGGAGGGTCAAGTCGGAAACCGCTTCCTGGAGGTCCATAGTAGGCTCTACCTGGCCTCTCAAAACTTTGTCTATAGGGGTTTTCTGGTGTGCCCAGCTCATTCCCGGTATCCGTTTTGCCGTCCGACGTGTCCATATTGCTGGGCTGGTTCTACTTTGCCGGCGGGAGGGTCAAGTCGGAAACCGCTTCCTGGAGGTCCATAGTAGGCTCTATCTGGCCTCTCAAAACTTTGTCTATAGGGGTTTTCTGGTGTGCCCAGCTCATTCCCGGTATCCGTTTTGCCGTCCGACGTGTCTATATTACTGGGCTGGTTCTACTTTGCGTCGGGAGGGTCAAGTCGGAAACCGCTTCCTGGAGGTCCATAGTAGGCTCTAGCTGGCCTCTCTAAACTTTGTCTATAGGGGTTTTCTGGTGTGCCCAGCTCATTACCGGTATCCGTTTTGCCGTCCGACGTGTCTATATTGCTGGGCTGGTTCTACTTTGCCGTCTGGAGGGTCAAGTCGGAAACCGCTTCCTGGAGGTCCATAGTAGGCTCTACCTGGCCTCTCAAAACTTTGTCTATAGGGGTTTTCTGGTGTGCCCAGCTCATTCCCGGTATTCGTTTGGCCGTCCGACGTACCTATTTTGCTGGGCTGGTTCTACTTTGCCGTTTGAAGGGTCAGTTGGGTGGGAGGGCCAAATGATCGAAAATAAAGTTTCTCAAAAGTGGTCAAATTTGGTATCAAATGAAAGCCCTAAGTGCGCTGAGCAACTTTTGTCATAGAACTGCATACCCAAAGTGGCTGTAGAGTGCTGTGGTGGGGTGGGGTGGGGACTTAGGCGATTTTGGGTTAAAAAGAAAATTTTTCAAAAGTGGTAAAATTTGGCATCAAATGAAAGCCCTAAGTGAGCTGAGCAACTTTTGTCATAGAACTGCGTACCCAAAGTGGCTGTAGAGTGCTGTGGTTGGGTGGGGGATTTTGAGTCAAAAATAAAATTTTTCAAAAGTGGTAAAATTTGGTATCAAATGAAAGCCCTAAGTGAGCTGAGCAACTTTGGCCATAGAACTGCACACCCAAAGTGGCTGTAGAGTGCTGTGGTGGGGTGGGGTGGGGACTTAGGCGATTTTGGGTCAAAAATTAAAATTTTCAAAAGTGGTCAAATTTGGTACCAAATGAAAGCCCGCTTCGAACTGAGCAACTTTTCTCATAGAAGTGCGTACCTAAAGTGGCTGTAGAGGCCTGTGGTGGGGTGGGGTGGGGACTTAGGCATTTTTGGGTCAAAAATTAAAATTTTCAAAAGTGGTCAAATTTCGAGTCAAATGAAGGCCCGCATCGAACTGAACAACTTTCGCCATAGAACTACCTACCCAAACTTGCTGTGTCGGATTTATATACTTGCTTTCTCAACCGGAATTTAAACGACAGACATAGGCCCAACACACATATTATCCCCTTTTGTGCGGAGCATTTTTGTTACTTGTATATATATATATATATATATATATATATATATAGATTTCGAGGTTGTTCTAATGTCGGCCAGTAAGTTTGTGCTGTTTACACAAGGAAAGTGTATACATTCCGCAATAGTGAGCTTGAGCATTTGCATCTAAAAGGCTTGTTAAAACTTGATAATTTCGAATCTTTTTTAGTCAGCACTTTGGGAGATCTTGACTATATTTTCAATTGGCAAAAAATGCCATCGGTCAATTCAGTTATATTCCTTGGACGACTCAGGCTTATTTAAAAAAATTTGCAGAAATTATGTTGATTTTTTGCTCTCACATGAGCGTTTCTAAGGTTTCTGAAAATGAAATTTTTCTGACATAAGCTTTTCTAGGGTTTCTGAGGAAAGGAATTTTTCTTACGTGCCGCGCACGTTTAAATAATAATTGGATGATTTTTATTTAGGTTTCCTATGCTAGACCCAGTAGTGAGTGCATCAAGGGAGCGAATCTGTACGTAAGCGGATTACCAAAGACGATGACTCAGCCGGATTTGGAGAAGCTATTCCTTCCGTATGGTAACATCATTACCTCCAGGATACTGTGTGATAATGTTACAGGTAAAGCAAGCAAAACGTGGTCCCGTACGTACGCAAAATCAAAGTCTTGCTTTAACTATTCATCACTCACTCATTCATTCACTTTGTGTTCAAAGTTTTTGAAAGTCTACACGTTGAAGGAACTGCAATTTGATATGCAGGCTAGGTACATAAGTAAGTTTGTAGATCAAATTTCCAATATCTTAGATTTAAGAAAACTAATATAGTTTCAGGTTAACTGAAAATCAACAAAATATGTTTGGCATTTTTAGGGTTTTGAAAGTGCGGGCGGCAAGTCTGAGGTATTAAATACCTAAGTTTTTATCTGAAAATTCCTAAATTAACTAAAACTTGAGTAAATTTTGAAAGTTTTAGTTCGAAAACTTAATTTTTTAATTTTTCGACACTTTTAGGCGTCTGCCAAGACATGGGGGGGATGCCGAAAGTAGGGGCCACACTAAAAATGCCAGTATGCATTATCTACCTTTTGTAGGCACGCAGTGCTGCCTATTCTACTTAATTCTATGGCCTAAAAATCTTGATCGGTGATGCCTTTTTAAGCCTGACGTGAACAACCAGAAGCCCTGTTTCCTCTTTATTTTATTAATTTTATTTTATTCCAGGACTGTCCAAAGGCGTGGGCTTTGTTCGATATGATAGGCGGATTGAGGCGGAGAATGCCATCCTGAAACTGAATGGGGTTGTCCCGCCGGGCGGAGTGGACCCCATCACCGTTAAATTTGCAAACAATCCTGCAGCCGGTACTCAGAAAACGGCCCTGCAGGTGGCACAGGTCGGTCCACGTTCTGGCTCAATCATTGCGTTTGCCATTTCGTCCAGATGTTTAATTTACTGGTCCTATTGTAGGAGTGTGCTATAGTTTGTCCTGTCTGTATTGTAGTTTTCAAATGAATTGTAGTGTGTTCAAAAGTGAAACAGCTAAAACATTAGTATCATAGGGCTGCGGCAGCGACCCCTATAATATGTGAAAAGTGGCTGGAGACAGTGTAAAATAAGCTGCGCAGAAGCTGAGCAAAATCCTGCGCAGATTTCAAGCGCAAATTGTAGAGCACATCGAGTTTAGTATAACTGTGAAGTTACAGCCCCGTATCACTTACCGTAAAAAAGTTGCGCCCCGGACCGGTAATTGTGGCTATGTTTTTTTCCGGTTTCTCATATTTGATGGTTGTATTGTACATAATGTTCGCCGCTTTCACGTGAACTGCAACGGTGGGCCAACCTAAAGGGCTATAGGTTCTAGTTGTACCCTCTAAAGAATTTAAGAATCGCAACTTTTTCGAGCCGCAGCTGCGCCACATCGCCGCAGTGGCGCCGCGAAAGTCGGCTCATAGTGAAAAGTGACCATTTTTGTGGTCGTCGCTCAGGTCGAATGTTAAGAGCTGGATCTGATTTCTTTCTATATTCAGAAATTACATTGAACTAACTAACGGTCCAGGTTGCGTTTCTCTATCACTTCCCTAGCGACCACAGTGACCCGTCAAAAATGGCGAAAATTCGAAAAATGAAAAATCGAAATTTCTCGCTATCTATTTAACTTTAACAGCTCAGACCTTCCATACAATGGTTTTCTGGCACGGAGAATCGATTCCCGCAGTCAGTTTTACCGTCAGACTTACCCATCTTGCTGGGCTGATTCCACTTTGCCGTCGGGGGGGGGGGGGGGGGGGGGGGGAGGGTCAAGTCGGAAACCGCTTCCTGGAGGTCCGTGGTAGGCTCTACCTGGCCTGTCAAAACTTTGTCTATAGGGGTTTTCTGGTGTGCCCAGCTCATTTCCGGTATCCGTTTTGCCGTCCGACGCGCCTATATTGCTGGGTTTGTTCCAGTTTGCCGTTTGAAGGGTCAGTCGGGTGGTCAAGTGGTCGAAAATAAAATTTTTCAAAAGTGGTCAAATTTGGTATCAAATGAAAGCCCTAAGTGAGCTGAGCAACTTTTGTCATAGAACTGCATACCCAAAGTGGCTGTAGAGTGCTGTCGTGGGGTGGGGTGGGGACTTAGGCGATTTTGGGTCAAAAATAAAATTTTTCAAAAGTGGTAGAATTTGGTATCAAATGAAAGCCCTAAGTGAGCGGAGCAACTTTTGTCATAGAACTGCATACCCAAAGTGGCTGTAGAGTGCTGTGGTGGGGACTTAGGCTATTTTGGGTCAAAAAATAAAATTTTTCAAAAGTGGTCAAATTTGGTATCAAATAAAAGCCCTAAGTGAGCTGAACAACTTTTGTCGTAGAACTGCTTACCCAAAGTGGCTGTAGAGTGCTGTGGTGGGGTGGGGTGGGGACTTAGGCGATTTTAGGTAAAAAATGGAATTTTTCAAAGTGGTCAAATTTGTGTCAAATGAAAGTCCTGTGCGAACGGAACAACTTTTGTCATGGAGCCACCCACCCAAACTTGCTGTGCCAAATAACGTCACGTGCCTATGAAACTTTTGTCTTTACTTCTTCAACCGAAATGTAAAGGATATAATATAGACACAGCCAACACACACATATTATCCTCTTTTGTGCGGAGCATTTTTGTTACTTGTATATAATTGTATTTGAGGTTGAAACGGGGGTATACTAATCTTCAGTAATTTTGCTTGTTTTTATGTGGATTTTACTTCTTTATTGGATGATTGATTATTGTTCTAGGCAGCGTCTGCCTTGATAGCAAATCCACTGGCCCTTTTAAGCGCTCAGGCGCGACGTTTACCTGGCGGTCCTATCCATCATACCGCAGCTGGACGATTCAGAGTATATACTTCCTACCTATTAGTTCCTTATTTTAGCAGTTTCTAATAAAGCTTTTGGGTTTCACTTATATTTCACATTTGATTTTCACTTTGACTAAGGGAGGTAAGAGGAAAGTTTGGAAGGATTGTTCTTTCTGTCTTCCGCTTAACGCAGCTTGCTAGCGATGAATAGTATTAGTGTCAGTTAAGTGTCAATTAACGTTGGAATTTTTGGCTTTGTTTTCAGATACAGTCCACTGGGAGCTAATGATCTACTGACCAGTACTTTGTTGGCGGCCTCAGCTGCCAATGGCGCCGTTCCCACCACGCCATCGGTCAGTGCGGCTTCTGCGGCGGCTGCAGCGGCCACCCCACCTGCTGCCACTTCTGTGGCTGCGGCTGCGGCGGCTGCAGCAGCGGCCTCGGCAACGGCGACCAGCACCAATACGCCGGGCTGGTGCATCTTTGTCTACAATCTGGCCCCGGAAACGGAAGACTCCACACTCTGGCAGCTGTTTGGACCGTTTGGAGCTGTGCTGTCAGTGAAGGTTTGCGCTTACAGTTTTGCATGCGGTATATACTGGTTTTAGATAACTGAAAGTCGTAAAGTTCGTAAAGAATGAGAGATCGAAAAAATGAAATTGTTGAAGAAATAGATTAATACACATTGGTTCGGTTTTGCACACTAAATAAATAAATATATAAAATAAATAAATAAATATATAAATTAATCCGACCGCCACCAGTTGCTTGTGTAAAGAACGCTTAAGAGTACATTCTATCTTAGTTGTTAAATATTTTAATGCCTTTTTCAGATTATTCGTGACTTTCAAAGTGGCAAGTGCAAAGAGCAGTTTTGGTTTTGGGACCATGGCCAACTACGAAGACGCCCTCCTCGCCATCACCCATCTCCATGGTACCGCCCTGGGCAACTGGGTCCTTAATTTCCCTTCAAGACCCAGGCGAGTCGGAAATGTAAATCCGGGAAAATAATCTGAATTAGTTGCCAGTAAACAACTTTCGCATGGCGTTGACTGGGATCGAATGAAAGACTGCAATGAATCAATCAATCAAACAATTTTCCCTCCTTCTCCTCCTTTTGGTAGCAGCAGTCTCTTTTTGCGGAACTTTTAGTCTGTGACTGCGATTAATAAGTTGCGAAATACAATACAGCATGTACGCATGTATGTACTTTACTTTGCAGTGATGAGCTTTATGCCCGTTCCTGTGTATTTTTATTACTTTGTTGGTTGGTGTTGTTGTTGTTGTTGTATTTACGCGGAAATTATGTCCCAATTATGCCTCGTCGAAAAATTTTCCTACTTTGTCGGAATTTTTGGGTGTTTTTCCGTTCCTGCCCACCCAACTTCAACATTTTTCTAGAAAAACTCCAGATTACTTTAATGTGGTTACCCATTTTTTAGTAACATTTTTCCACATTCTTGTATGAAAATTATCAATACACTTTTCGTCTTTTACAGCTAAGTTTTATCGACCTCGATTTAGCTACCCAGTACGTTGTTTCGCTTTTCATTTCGTTACTATAACGCTATGTTCTTTTCTGTGCAGATCTGTTATGGTAAACGTTCCTGTAGTATATGATGGCATAATAAGAATCACCTGTTATGAATGGCAGCTTTGTTCTAACTGTTGAATTTTACTATAATTGTACCTTATATATGACTGTGTACCACTTTATTTCAGCTTTGATGTAGTTTATGTTTACGCTAATTTTTATTAAAACTATTTGGTTGCATACAACGGATGAAATTCTTGGTACAAATTGTGTTTAGAATTTTGATTTGATCCTTCATTATTCTTAGAATGCATAAAAAATTGGAAATGTTTTTTCAAATTCCATTGGCCTCGTGGTTTATTATCTATTACTATTTTTGGTAGCAGTTTAGTGTTAGTTTCTGCTTCTTATTTCTGCGTCTATATAATCTGCTTCAACTATTATATATAATTTGATTAGAGAGACGTAAGTTCTTGACTGTTGACGTTTAACTATTTGCTGATTATTTATTGAATGGCTTGCCGTTTCAGCGGGTATTTGTAGTTTTGTTCATAGTTCTTTTACGGATTTTGTCTGCAATGCTTTTAATTAGTTATTATATTGTAGTTGTGGTCCCTACAATTTTTGGTTGGTTATCTTCTGTATTCTTATTTTATTCGGTTGGTGTTTGGAAGTGAAATTATATACTTTGCATGATTGTAACGTTGTTTTATGATGTAAACTATGGTGTGTATGTTTACCGATA
>JASAND010003738.1:0-10993 GCA_030248195.1 Trissonchulus latispiculum
ATCAATCAATCAATCAATTAATTTTTGACAAACTTTCATCAGATGATCCACCCTGGAGAAGAGTTGAGTGTTGGCCGTGAGGCGACAGTAGAGTTTGTCTCCGGGCTCCGCCAACAGACGCTGAGCAAATTCACGCTGGAACATCAGCACAGCACACCTAAAATAAATACAAATATAAACTATTAGAAAATCCTAAAACAATTCCTAGGTCCATTGAGTTATTTGCCGAAATTTTAATAGTCAAAATTCCACTTTACCACAAATCCACAAAAACTTTCGAAAAATCCACAAAACATTATACACAACGAGTCCTGATTTTTCGAAAGACAAAGTAAGGTAAGGTAACGTGAAGGTAAGGTGAACGTGAAAACTTCAAACAACAGATGGTTATTATAGCTGCCATGCTTATGTCCGGATTCTCAGCCCACAGGGTACTTTTACAGCCCTCCCCCGAAAATTGACCTACCCCGAAACTGGTCATCCCACTACCCGGATTTTGGGCCGAAGGCCGTCGAAAAACCGGATTTTCCGGTTTTTGCGCAAAAAGGGATTCTGGGATGAGCGACCCCTCGGTGGGTGGGTTTGTGCTCCGGGTCAGGGGATGGGGATGGCCCCCCACCCAAGCACATGTCTGGTGACAGCTCAAAAGGGGGCAAGCCTTTATAAGGCTTATACACCAGAACACAGACTCCTGTTATCTTCTCACCGCCGTGGTATCCATTTACCGACCAGTTAAGGATAGACTGCTGGGTGAGCTGGAGCCCACGGCGAACCGATATGTGATTCTCCCTTGCTCAAGGGGATTTGTCGAAGCCTTCTGGCAGCGGGGGTTCGAACATCGGACTGAAGGATCCTTAGTGGGCCGCATTAACCACTGGGCCGTCACGGCACCACAAAGTAAGGTGACGCAGAAAATGCTTCCAAATTTCTCTATTTTATACCTACAGAACCGGTTTTTACCATGAAAACCAGCAAAAAGTTCTCACAAAGAACTAGATTTTCAGACTAAAAGAATCCCATTTCAAAAAAATCCCAACGTTTAAGTATGCAAAAACATAGTATACAAAAAAGCCGGCAATATGCCAAAACCTGAGCTAAGGCAAACCTTTGGGTACCCTGGGACAGGAACCCCCAATCCAATGAATGAACAGATTCTGGAAAGAATGGGCTTTTCGGGTGGGGACAGCCCATCCCCCACCGTGCAGAAATTACCTTACCACAGAAATGTATTCTAAAAATTTTTTCGTCTCCTACAAAACGCTTGGCTTAGGAAAACATCAACAGTTCGCCGTAGAAAAGAAATCCCTAAAAAATTCTTAAAAAAATAGCTCAGTGCAGACCCACCTGAAATGAGGTCTGTGAGTGAGCAGCTTGAACAGGAAGGGCGATGATATCTAAAACAAACAAAAAAGCAAAGTATAGGCAGTGTTATATCGAGAACGTTGTAACCAGGAACCTGTACACAAGTGAAATTTTAAAAAACAGTGATTGCGAAGCTTAGGTTTTCAATGGCAATAGCGCCTCGGATTAAACGGATTAAGACTTAATCCAGTGAGTTAAAACGGATTAAATTTAATCGTCTTTCTTTAATGCACCTAAGACTAAAATTTTAATTGAATCCGACCTCGTTAATTGTTGTTTTTTCAAAGATTAATTTTGATCCGTTTAATCCGTCTTCTGTATATTCAACCGCTTCTAGTCCTCGCGCAGCTACGCGGATTAAAAGGACTAAAAGCTGGCAGATTAACTTTTTAATCGTTCTCTCTGTAATAAGGGCGGATTAAACGGATTAAAATCAACTGGTTTATTCCGCCGATTAAAAACGGTCGGATTAAACTAAATAGTTAATTTCAATCCGGTTGATTTTTAATTCGCTTAATCCGATCATTTTAATCTTTAAAGCAATAGACCCTATGAAAGTTTAACACAAATGGTGAGAAATAGCCATTTCTTGTTGTAGAGAGAGGTCAAAAATTTAACGAGAGGAAGCAGGTCAAGGGGGACAGGAACTGGCCTGCCCAAGAACACATTAACTCTATAACCTATTATCGTATTAAAGGAATTTCCACGACCAAAACTTTGAGGTTTGAAATATTTAAGTATACACAATTAATATTTCTCAAAGAACTATTGAAAACGCCTGCCTGCAAGGCCGTAGCCTTAGTCCGAACAAGAGAGAGCCAAATGGGCGCTGTGAGCGCTCTTACCCAGAGAGATGAGAGATGAGAGATCTGTATGATTAATGCATTGTATCCTTCGTGGATCCGCCTGCTGGCCAGCGTTTACTTCATTTTCTTGACGTAAATGCTGTTTGTATCTACGGAGATCCGCTGGCCACTGCAGTCCTCCTTCTGTGCATAGCAGTCAGAGAGCTTTTGGTATAAAACCTTCTCTGCTATGTTGCAGCACAGATAGAGCCGAGCTGGCTGTCCTCTTCTTGGACAACCGAGGCAGGAGCTCCAGAGATTAGTTCTCTCTGGGTAAGAGCGCTCACAGCGCCCATTGGCTCTCTCCTGTTCGGACTAAGGCTACGGCCTTAGTGACTGTAGGTGTTTTTCATTAGTTCTTTTTGATTAATGCCTTGTATCCTTCGTGGATCCGCCTGCTGGCCAGCGTTTACTTCATTTTCTTGACAAATAATATTTCTATAATTTATAATTAACATAATCACACCCACCTTATAGGGCAAATTGGCTACACAGACATCAAAGTAGGGCAGCTCCAGCTTAACCACGTCGCCCGGAACAATTTCCACTTTCGACTGCAAATGACTAAAGTAGAGGAGAAAAATAATGTCAAAATATTACAATAAAGCAAAGCAAAAACGACAAATTTAAGAAGCAATTTGACCAACAGCCCCTCCTAACTGTTTTCAGACGCACAAACGCTTCCGCTATAAAGATTTTTCCTACAGGAAAGAGGGGACTGGACTGAACAGCCCAGCCCAAGTTCCTCCAAACTCAAAGATGCCAGAAAAATAAGGTTTCGAGTGTTCAAATTTCAAATAGCCTTTCCGGCTTCACAGGAGTTTAACATTTTCAGAAAGGCTAATGTTTAGCCCAGCTAGCAGCGGAAATATGTACGTATCTGGGGTTATTTACTTTGGCGCCCCCACATTTTGGGTACCCCCCCCCCCGCTCCACCCCTTCCTGACTCGCTCCTCTCCCCAGATTTTTGGGCCCCCCCCACCCCACGTTGCCTAAACATTGCCAAATTTTTTTAGCATTTTTGGTCAAAATTACCAAAATTTTCACATTAAATTTTTGGTCAATAATTGTCTATATTTTGGTGCCAAAACTTAATTTTTGAGCACACTCTTACGCTTTAGTGTTAGCCAGTAGCGTAGGTACAAAAAATTTTCAGGGGGGGGGGGGCGGTTTTGTCCGAGGAGTTTGGGGGAGGGTAAAATTTTCCCGTTTTGCGTAACATGCACACCTCGTGTATTATACTTGCAAGTTGTCCTATTAACTAAAAGTCCTCTGTGGCATATGTTTCGACTGGTACAATTGAAAGCGAAATCCTAAGTGCCAAACGGGGGCTCCGGGGGCAGAGCCCCCAGAAGTTGAGAAAAAATTTTTAAATTTCTGCCATTAAACGCTACTGAAACATTTAATTCTTTATAAATGATTTATCAATTGATTAACAAACAACATTTTGTATATACCTTTATTTGCTATTTTCTACGTTTACTGTCTTGTCCGAAAACTGAAACTTATTAGGATGCTCCCATTAACACGTTTCCTGCGCAAGGCACAAAATGAAAACTTTCGTCCTGTGCGCACTATGCCACAATTTGCAATTGAGGTCCGATTAATAAACCGACTACATGGACGTGATCACCATCTTTCGAGATCTTAGATCTGTTAAATAATATCCCATGACATATATATATGTCATGCGCGTACAGACACTTTGGATCAAGCGGTATACGCGCATGACATATATATATGTCATGATTTTTATTGTGGCAATGGCTGCAGATGTGGTAGTGGATCATATCTGTCCACTCGGCAATTACTTTTGGCCAACTGTAAAACGTTATGCTGTTTTGACCACATCGAAAAACCAAAAAACTTTGAGCAAGACATTGCATACCCACTTGGCTAACTAACTCCCCGTGGTAAATATCTTTGTATCATAAATTTTGGGCTCTACTTCCAGCTGCGTATCCTATAGGATGAATGAGGACTTGCTTTCTGTTTGAGTTTGTTTGATCAGGATAAACCAAGCGGAACAGAGTGGGCCATAGGCTCATTATTTGATCTTATTGGATTTGTTTTCACATATTAAGCTATATCCAGGTGCCATCAAAATGTCCGTAAGCGTTATCTGAGCGACTGTGAGATGAATATTCATTGTCCGGTCCGGAATTTAGTAGAAGGTGACAACAGCAAAAGGTGAAAGTTGTGAGTTTGCCCATCTGTACAAATCGGCAGGATCGTAATGGAAAAATAAAACCTAAGATGGTTTACCACTAATATAACAAAAGCCAAAAATTACTGTAAAAACATATTTTCTATGGGCTGTTCGAAAACCTTGGTGTGCACAAGGATTGACTTAGCCCCTTGCAAATTTGTCATAAAATTGGTCCAAAATAGTTGCTCAGGAAATTCCTGGAATCTTAGATGCTGAAATCCAGCTATATCAAGCAAACACATTACTCACAAAAGTTAATTCAATGCTCAAAATGCCTGTAATAATATCGAGCAATTCAACCAAAAAGCTAATTTTAGCTGTTTTTAAGATGCGCCCATGTCCTTAATTCTGGGTCCTGTTGTTTGGGAGTAATAGATATGGTTGGCAGAAGTATAGAAATTCGTTTTATCAAGATAAAATTGGTTTGTTGGGTCTAAATAGGAATTTATAAGTTAGTTTATACCCGACTATCACACAATTTAGCATATATAGAAGCAGACTGTGCCCTGCTTGTGTCATAGATATATGACACAGCATACAAAGAAATAAACTTCAAGTGTATCTATTTATCATATCCGAGTATGAAATGCACAGTTTCAACCGTTAATTTTCCAGGATTTTTTGAAAAATTTCCAAAATTTGACATATATATATGTCATGCGCAACCAGCGCTCTTTTTCAAAATGACATATATATATATATGTCATGCGCAGGAAACGTGTTAAAGAACTGCGTATTCTGATCATATCAACCAATTATGCCAAGGCTGATGATGTTAGGAATAATGCAAATAACAGCAAAAATGCAAAGCAACTTATATATACACACACATTTGTTAGCATGTTTAATGAAAAATAATATTTTTGATAATCGACATAACCAAAATTCGCGCCGGAGCGCAAAATTTTTTTAATGGTGTAGAAAATGTATATATCAATAATGAGCCAATTTAAGCATTAATGTATAATTTGCGTATGTTTCTGATAGCGTTAAACGCCCGCGCTCCCGCGCGAGCGTAAAATTTTCTTTTTGCCCAATTTTTTCAAGGGGGCAAAGCCATTATTTCGGGGAGGGCGGCCCCCCCCCCCCCCGCTCCCCCCGTATCTACGCTAGTGTTGTTAGCAGTGGGAAACAGGCTATTTGTACTGTATTTTTAGCATTTTAAGCCCACTTTATCCCCCCCACTTTTGGACCCCCTCCACTACCAATTGTTTTTTCAGTGCTGTTAAGATAAAACTGTCCCTTCGAGAAACGCTTTTTCTTTGCCCCCCACCCCCAATTGCCAGGCAATAACAGTAATGGAAAGCTGCGTCACACAAAACAAACAGCAAAATGCATTTCAGCAAAGAAGTCCCTACATTTTTTGAAAATATAGGTTAAAAATAAAAGGTTTAGAAGAAAATTGTCTGCTACTGTGGAAATTTACGATCATAGTTTGCAAATTATAAATGGACAATGTCTCTTAACTATTACAAAACTGCCCACCATGCAGGGATTCTCACTACTACACTGTTATATATTCAAATGAGCAATCAAACTGAACTTTTAAGCAGCAGACTATGCAATAATGGGAAACCTCTTACCCCTCCATAACAAGCCAAGCACCCATAAATCTTGTCAAATTCTACCATTCTTTCCCTACATTTTAACAAATTTCTGGCTTCGCCGATGTTTTGCAATTTCAACTGGAACAAAGCAAATAAAATTAGCCATATCTAACGAGCTTTGGCAAATTTTGCACATAAAATGTAGAAATTTGCAAACAACAAGATTGTTCAGGATCTAGACCAGCAGGGCTATACGAAAGAATGTCCGTGACTGAGCTGAAATTTGATATTCGTAGCGCACGTTCACGGATTACGAAGGAGACTTACGAGGCACGGACCCGTTTTTCTAATTCAGCTACCAAACGTGGATCAATTTCATAGGCTATAACCTAAAAAGCAATGCATCATGTAACCAAACATCAAGTTAAAAGGGGCAGAACCAACTTTATATATGTTATATATATAGCCTTCAACCTTTTCTCGAAACTGTTTTAATGTTACAAAGCCTACACAGTATAAGAGAAACCTTTTTCGCTTTTTCCAACAACTTCACAGTCAAATTTCCAGTACCAGGACCGATTTCCAAAACCGTATCCGACGGTCGAATAGCAGCCTAGAACAATAGGTAAGGTAAGGTGAAGGTTGCCCCTGGAGAAGTCCCCCACCTTTGCAGGTACGAGTTGCCGGTGCTTATTCCCGGTTTCATTGCCCTTGAGCCAGGAGTGTCACCTCGAAAGACTGGCTTTTTCCTAGGCAAAACTTTCTGGGGGGGAAGTCTGGCGGGCGGCCCCCCCCAGCCCCAGGTCGGGGGGGCCCGGATTTGTGGGGGGGGGAAAGAAAAATTTTTCAAAAATGCTTAAAAAATAGCCATTTTTTGCTGCTGAGCTAAAAAATTAACTATTTTTAACTAGGGATGCACCGGGGCCTGGCCCCGGCCCCGGTAGTCAGGCCTCGGCCCCGGCCCCGGTGGTCAGGCCCCGGTACCGACCGGGGCTAAAAATTAGCAAAATTTTGCAAATTTGTGATATTTTTTGACCAAACTTTTGAATTTTCGAAAGTCAAAAAGTGTTACAAACAGTTTGTTTTCCCGCTGATATGAATGAAAACAACGATAGTAACGTTTGTATATCAAAAATTATTGCAAAATTTAAATTTTCAAGAAAATTTTTGAAAATTTTCGATTTGGATCCCCAATTTCTAGGCCCCGGCCCCGGTACCGGGGCCAAGGTGGCCCCGGCCGGGGCCACGATGAGGTCCCGGCCCCGGCCCCGGTAGTGGCGGCCCCGGTGCATCTCTATTTTTAACCTAAATTTAAGCTTAAAATAGCTAAAAAATGCTTAAAAATGCCTAAACATCCGGAGAAGCTGGAAAAATTTTTCAAAAAATACACCATCAAAACCCTATTTTTCCGAGCATTTTAGAGTTCTGGGGGGGAGTCCCCAATCCTTGGGGGGGCGCGATTCTGGGGGGGCCGCCCTCCACCCTCCCCCCCCCCCCTGTAGGAAAAAGCCAGAACGATAGACTGCAACCGTGGAGGAGGGGCCAGCTCCTCAAGGCAGATACCCTGCCTAGCCTCCTGTTACCTTTCCACATTCGTGGTACCCATTTACCGACCAATTAAGGATTGATAGATGGGTTGGCTAGAGCCCACGGCGAACCGATATGTGCTTAGTCCCTCGCTCAAGAGGATTTGTGAAAGCCTTGTGACAGCGTCCAGCGGGGATTCCGGAGAGGGGGGAAGTCTGGGGGCCGCCCAAGGGTTTGAAGGCACCGATTTCTGGGGGGGGGCAAAATTTTGCAAAAATGCTTAGAAATAGCTATTTTTTACTACTGAGCAAAAAATTGAAAAAACTTGAGCTTAGGGCAGGCAGACCTAATCGTGGAAGGGGCGACACAAGTAGGGGGGGCCCATCCTCTTCCTGTAAGAAAAAGCCAGTATAATTTGAGTGATAACGATCGAATGGCGGTGTGAAACAAGACGGCGCAGATAATTATGGGCGCCAAAACCCCGAAACGTGTTGAGTTTTTAATTTTAATTCCTATAACTACAGTACCCTGCACACAAATGGTGACAGTTGACGATAATTGGAAGTTGGCGAAGTTGACGGAAATCGCCAAAGTTGACGAAAATCGCTATCAATCTGCCAAAGTTCGCGAATTTCAGTTTTCGCCAATTGTCACCATTTGAGTGCAGGGTACTGTAAGAAACCAAAATCTAAAAATTTTACCGGAAACCGGAAAGAACGATGGCCTGGTAATGGAACGATATCTGCTAAGTTTTTGTAACGTAGTGAGGCCACAGAAATAGATTATTCGGGATGGAGAGTCGAAATTGCCCTGAGTTGGTTTTTCGAACCTAACTCTTGCTGCAGTGGTCACAGAGCCACGCTTTTTATACCAGTCGACGCAGAATCGCACGCTCTTTCCAACGGATGGTGTCCCAACGCGCCGCGACCTCTGCAGAAAAAGCTAGGCACCAACAAACATGGAAGTAGTACGTCAACATGTGCCAACGCGGCGCGCGGACGGCCGCGCGTGACGGCCCCATCGTCGCGGTAAAGTCACTCAAAAGAACGAGGAGACTGCTGGTTCAAAAACTGCTTAAATTATTGAAATCAGATGACTGGTTAGTGAGATATGAAGATTTTATTCTGTCTGAAGGCTGCAGGTTCATGTGGTCAAAAATATAAGTTTTCAAAAGTCGTCACATTTGGCATCAAACAAAACCTCTAAACGAACTGAAAAAGTTTTGTCATAGAACCGCATACCCAAGGTATAAATATAGCCGTAGAGCAATGTGGTGTAGTAAAGGAGGATCTTAGGGGTTTTGGATAAAATTTAAATCAAGTTGTCATCATTTAATCTTAGTAAGAAACCAAAACTTAGGTATGTATAGTCTTTGCGGTTTTTGATACAACAACTAACCTTTTCCACCATGGAATCAATAATCAGTGGATTTTTCAGGATATGCTGACCATGCCCAGTATTGAAAACAATTCCTGAAATATAAACTCACAGTGATATATATATATACTGGGCTTATTCTAGGGATTTTTTCTTGGGGGGGGCTTCTTGGGGGGGGCCCCCCCCAAACTTCAGAGGTGCAAGGAATTTTGGGGGGGGGGCGAAAATTTTTCGAAAAATATGCTAAAAATAGCGCTATTTTTCTGGCATATACTATAAAAGTTGATTTTCATAGCAAAAATAAGCAGATTTAGGGTTGAAAAGGGCAAAAATTGAGTAAAAATCTCCGGCGAAGCCGGAAAATTTTTGAAAATTTGGCCTTCTGAGCGATTTTTTCAGGGCAAAAGTTGGTACCAAAAGGGGCACCCACTTTTTTTGGGGGGGGGCGATTTTTGGGGGGGGGGGGCGATTTTTGGGGGGGGGGAACGATTTTTTGGGGGGGAAGGGTGTTTATGGTGGGGGGCCCCCCACCCCCCCCCACTAGAATAAGCCCAGATATATAATACGTACAAGAAATAAAAATGCTCCTCTGGAGCATGAAAAAGTAATATGGGTGATGGTGAGGTTGCAAAATCAAGAGAGGACTAGTCTTTAAAATGCTTAATATGGGGCTAGGTTAAAAAATAGAAGAGGACTAGGTTGTGAGCGAATTAATATGGGCACAGCTTCGCCGAACAACCCATATTCGCGGTTTGTAAATGTAAATTATTAAGCATATCCCCGATACATTTGGTTTATAGTTCATAAATAACCTACAGCTACGGTATGTGCACGAGCTTTATTCGAACTTTTATTTTAGCAAACGTTTCTTCGATAAGTGCTTCATACTAACCAGCGCATTTTACGTATCCATTTATACGGAAAATTTATATTCAAGAATAATTTAGGACTCTCCCACGATCTTCTATTTCCTCCTGACTTGGACCAATAGCTTTAGCATCATATCCTTAGACCTCTCCTAGTAGTAGAGCCTGCGGTAGTTCAACACAACAAAATGGTGATAATTTACGTATATATTCCTAGCAGCTAGTCTAACAGTACATGCAAACAGCTATATTCGATGAGTATTCAACTGCTTAAATTTTTTATTGACTGACATTGATAGCTCTAAGCTAAGACGAAACGTGAAATCCCGCGAATATGGGTTGTTCGGCGAAGCTGTGCCCATATTAATTCGCTCACAACCTAGTCCTCTTCTATTTTTTAACCTAGCCCCATATTAAGCATTTTAAAGACTAGTCCTCTCTTGATTTTGCAACCTCACCATCACCCATATTACTTTTTCATGCTCCAGAGGAGCATTTTTATTTCTTGTCCTTCTGTCATTTTAAAGGATCCCTTTCCAGCAATGCGGTAATAATAATAATAAAAAGTTTATTCAAATAAAGCGCTCACTATACAAGTATACGGCAAACACTTTACTGAAAAGGATTACACAGAGTCGCAGTACAACTACTTACGTGCATCCAATACAAGAAAAAAGTCATAAAGTCAAAAGGAATAAAACATTATATACTGGAAATAGTGCAAACAGTGCTTATTCGTGCTCAGTTAAAACAATTGGCAGAACCTAGAAACATCCCAATCCTTCAGATTACGCTTAAATATGTTCAGATTTGCAGAGCCTACAAGTTCAGACGATAAATTATTCCATATCTGCACTACACGATTACTAAAAAAAGTACTTTTTTTCATTTCTACGAAACTTTGCAGAAGTTAAGGTTTTGTTATGACCTCTTAGTCCACTACTACTTCGAAAACAAAAATAGTCCTCAACATTTAAATTGTCTATCCCATGAACTATTCTAAAACACTGCAACAAATCAGCTTTAATACGACGAGCTTCAAGACTTTCCATCCCAAGTATTCTAAGTCTTTCAGAATATGGCATATTTTGTAATCCTGGTATTCTCTTCGTGAACTGCTTTTGTACACTCTCAATAATCTTTATGTCCTTTTTAAGATGGGGGCTCCAGATTACAGAGTTAAATTCCACAATAGGTCTAACATACGTCAGATACATTGCACGAAGAAAATCCCTATCACGACAAAGAAAACGTCTGTAA
>JASAND010003739.1:0-14156 GCA_030248195.1 Trissonchulus latispiculum
AATGTTCATTTCAGTGACCCTTTTCTAGGTTTTGTACTACAAGAATATATATGGGTTTCATAGGCTAAAATTTTTCTATCTGTAGTTATTCAAGCTACAAAACCGTCTCTCTATGAGACATCAAAAGCGAGAAACCGGAAAAAAAAACATCAACTCTCGTAAGCGATTTTTGGCATAACTTTTTTAACGGAAAGTGGTACGGGGATGAAACTTCGCACGCATACTAAACTCGACACGTACAATTTTTGCGCACATAATCTGCGACAGTGATCTGCGAAGCTTCTGCGCAGCCTTGTTTTGCACGGTCATTCGACCATTTTCACTCACTACTATAGGGGTCGCTACCGCGACCCCTGTGATACACCAGTGTTCAGTTTTAGTTACGGTTAATTCGTTCCAAAGTGTTCCAAAATTTTGAAAAATTTTGCTGCAATTAAAGTTTTGCAATTTGATGGAAATGTGGCAGAAATATTGTGAATTGCTAACGAAACTTGCCAACGTATCTCAACAAAAATTCAGAATTAACAACAACGAAAAAAAACTTAAGCCTCGGGACGATTTAAATTCACTCCTTGAACCTACAGATCCTTATTAAAAAACTCCGACTCCGGCCACTTTGCCTCCGGCTCCGGCCAGCCAGGTGAAGTGCTGGAGCCGGAACCGAGTCGATCCCTAATAATTTGTAAAGTAAAAACAAATCTGAAGCCTCAACATCTATAAGACTGTGCAGAACTTTGCCCACCAGTACAATATCTTGATAAATAAACTCTACGCTGATGAAAGTACCTCAATTTGTACCAAGTTGATTTTATCGCAGTAACCCATGTCCTGATTTCCCAAAATAAGTGGTGCAAAACGCCTTTGTACATTCTCAATCAAATCTATGCCTTTTCTTCGCGGGATAGGTTACAAACTTTCACTTGCCGTTTAAAGAATGGGCCTAACAAATTGAAAAAAAGTTCGAATTCCAAAAATGGATCGTCCGTAACAAAATTATAAATGACAATTATATATCATTTATAATTTTATAATCAAAAATTATCAAATTATAAATGACAAATGAAATATAACTTACAGCAATCGGGGTTCGGCTAATCCCCGATGTTGGAGATCGAGGATCCTCTGGCAAGAATTTCATGTGGCTGGGTCTTTTCAGCGGCGTGGTTGAAAACCCATTGGAGGCCTTTATCTCCTGCCACTGTTTGCTCACAAAATCGCCCATGGTTTATGTATATACAGCACAGTCAAATAGCACTCTGCAACACTTAATAGACCTGGCTTTTTCCTACAGGGGGGGTGGGTCCCCCCAGACTTGGCTCGCCCCCCCCCAGGATTCGGGCCTTCCCCCCCCAGAACCCCCCCCCCTACCCTAAAGTGCCCGGAAAAATGGGGTTTTTAGGGCAAATTTTGAAAAATTTTTCCGGCTTCGCCGGATTTTTACCCATTTTTAAGCATTTTTTAGCTATTTTTAGCTTAAATTTAAGTTAAAAATAGCGAATTTTTTAGCTCAGTAGCAAAAAATAGCTATTTTTGGACATTTTTCTAAAAATTCCCCCCCCCAGAAATCCGAGCCCCCCAGACGTGGGGGGACCCCCCCCCAGAAATTTTTGCCTAGGAAAAAGCCAGATAGACAAGAATAAAAATGCTCCTATGGAGCATGAAAAATGGACAGATGACTAGGTTTTAAAACATTAATATGGGAGGGGCAGGCTGTAGTAATGACACAGGAGGACTAGGTTAAGCGACTACTATGGACCAGCTTCGAGTGAACAACCCATATTCGCGAAAACTAGCCGAGACCAGTTGCTATCGGCAGTTCAGATAATTTTACGATTTGTCAACATGATCTTGCAAGTATGTAATCCTGCTCCTTTCCTTATTATACAACTTAATAATACACGTATATATATACGTAGGTTGCTAACACTAAATTGCTAAAACTAGCTTAATTATCTTAAAAATCGCAAAAAATAGCTGAAATTTGAGAAAAATATTCAGTTTTTTTTGCGAAAAACCCGACCTGCGTTTTTGCGACCCCGCCTCCTCAAAAATTTTTTACCCTCTCCCCAAATTTTCGCAACCCCCCTCCCTCATTTTTAACCGAAAAGTGGCCAAAAATGCCAACCAAATCGGCAAAAGGAGTTTCTTTTCTTCGGCAATTCTGGCGGACTCCCCTCCGCGTCCGCCTCCTCCGTCGGTCAACCCCCCCAAGTTTTTCGCAGCCACACCTATGGGTGTATATATAGGCAGTGTGTTTTTACAGGGGGAGTAGAAAGGAATTGACCTTCCCCCCCCCCGAAATCGCCCCCTCAAGGGTTTTTGCTCCGCCCACCGGGATTTTTAAGACGCCCAAATTTTTGCCAAAAACAGGCAAATTGTTACTCAGCTCGCTCAGGGCTTTCATTTGGTACCAAATTTGACCACTTTTGAAAAATTTTATTTTTGACCGAAAATCGCCTAAGTCCCCAATCCACCCCACCACAGCACTCTACAGCCACTTTGAGCATGCAGTTCTATGACAAAAGTTGCTCAGCTCGCTTAGGGCTTTCATTTGGTACCAAATTTGACCACTTTTGAAAAATTTCATTTTTGACCGAAAATCGCCTAAGTCCCCACCCCACCCCACCACAGCACTCTACAGCCACTTTGAGCATGCAGTTCTATGACAAAAGTTGCTCAGCTCGCTTAGGGCTTTCATTTGGTACCAAATTTGACCACTTTTGAAAAATTTCATTTTTGACCGAAAATCGCCTAAGTCCCCACCCCACCCCAGCACAGCACTCTACAGCCACTTTGAGCATGCAGTTCTATGACAAAAGTTGCTCAGCTCGCTTAGGGCTTTCATTTGGTACCAAATTTGACCACTTTTGAAAAATTTCATTTTTGACCGAAAATCGCCTAAGTCCCCACCCCCCCCCACCACAGCACTCTACAGCCACTTTGAGCATGCAGTTCTATGACAAATGTTGCTCAGCTCGCTTAGCGCTTCCATTTGATACCAAATTTGACCACTTTTGAAAATTTTCATTTTTGACCCCATGACCTCCCACCGACCTGACCCTCCAGATGGCAAAGTGGAACCAGCACAGCAAGATGGGTGGGTCAGACGGCAAAACGGATGCCAGGAATGAGCTGGGCGCACCAGAAAACCCCTATAGACAATGTTTTGTCAGGCTATGTACAGTCCTATATGGTGTTCCCGGAAGTCGGTACCGACCGGACCCTCCAGACGGCAAAGTGGAACCAGCACAGCTAGATGGGTGGGTCAGACGGCAAAACGGACACCGGGAATGAGCTGGGCGCACCAGAAAACCCCTATAGACAAAGTTTGGAGAGGCAAAGTAAAGCCTACTATGGACCTCCGGGAAGCGGTTACCGACATGACCCCTCAGACGGTCAAGTGGAACCAGCCCAGCAACTTGGGTTACTCGGGCAGCAAAACTGATAGCGGGAATCGATTCTCCGTCCCAAAAAACCTTTGTATGCAAAATTTGAGCCACCCATGTAGCAAAATAAGCGAAAAAATTAAGTTCAAAGTTCGACCCAAAATTCACCAACTTTGGCCGGCCAGTACCGAAAAATTACGCACGAAGACGGAAAATCATATAGCATTTGAACGACCCCGATATGTGTACTGTTTAACCATATAGTCAGTATTGCCCCATATATAGCCCAATCTGACTTATTAAGGCGCCTTTGAAGCATACTTTTTGGCCATTTTAGCGTTTTGGCCGACTTTGGCCCCCAGCCAAAAATTTTTTCCAGCCCTGGGAGGCATAAAAATTAGCTTATTTTCTTATTTTTGATTTGTACTACAAGAATATATATGGGTTTCATAGGCAAAAATTTTTCTATCTGTAGTTATTCAAGCTACAAAACCCCCTTATGAGACATCAAAAGCGAGAAACCGGAAAAAAAACATCACTCTCGTAAGCGATTTTTGGCATAACTTTTTAACGGAAAGTGGTACGGGGATGAAACTTCGCACACATACTAAACTCGACACGTACAATTTTTTGCGCACATAATCTGCGCAGGATCTGCGCAGGAATCTGCGCAGCTTCTGCGCAGCCTTGTTTTACACGGTCATTCGACCATTTTCACTCATATTATAGGGGTCATGTTTTTTGCATTGCTGAAGATTCTATTTTTGGCATAAAAAATGATAATAATTTGAAGGAGGGTTAGGTGGGGGGTCTCCAGAGGGGCCCCCAAAAAATGGGGGGAGCCCTCCACCCGAAATCTCCGTTACACCTATGGTTAGGTGTAACGGAGATTTCGGGTGGGGGAGGCCTCCCCCAACTGTTTTTGGGGGGCCCCTCTGGAAAATTTTATTTAAAGCACTAATTTTTTAAAAATTTCGCGGCTTCGCGCGAGTATAGGAATTCTTTTACTTGTATTTCTGGGCTTTGTCCAGCTATATAATTATAAATCTGCCTGTTTGTATTTCAGCTTGAATACGAACTCTGCTGTGAAGATCAAACATTGGTTCTTGTTTATTATGAATTTGCCTCTTTTTATGTACAACCACACATTTGTGTGATGCACTATGCAATATATATATACCTACATAACTAGTGCTCAATTGACTTTTTGAGTTCTGCACCGGTTACGTATTAATTACGTACACTTTATATTTATCGGTCAGACTCAAAACCACTTGTGCGCATAGTTTCCCTGGAAATTTTGGTTGGAGTTAGGCGTTAGGGGAGGGGTAAGCTATGGAAATTTGGTGGTCGACCTGCGAAATGTAATGGGGGTACCCCCCCGAAACCCCCCAAAATTGGAACCTCAAAAAATCCAAAAAACTGGCCTAAAAATGCAAAATTTACTGCATTTAAGCTTTTTCCGTGAAAACAAGGCTTGTTTTGACAGTTTTAGGCGTTTATACGCGGTTTTAAAGCGATTTTAAGTCAAAATTTGAGAAAAATTTTTCAAAAAATGACCATTTTTGGGCAAAATTTAGCTAACATTTTGGCTCCAAAAACGGTTTGGTAGCCGAAAGTTGGGGGAGGGGATGTCGAAAACTTTGGGGGGGGAGGGAAAGGGGGTCGAAAATTTTGGGGGGGTACCCCCCAACCCCCCCTGGGGAAACTATGCTTGTGCGCTCTTCAGTCAACTGTTAAAATGTAAAACTGTTCCATACCTGAGTCGAACAAATTATTTGGACTCCGAGGCAACTGTACATACACGGATTCACATCAGTTGGGTAAGTCTGCTTTATGCAGCTTTTTTAGTTTTGATTTAGTATAAAATGATTGGTGAATAAAATTAAAATAAACTGAAGGCGTTGAGTACAATTATATACGCACAAAACAGGAAAGGAAACAAAATAGAAGACACTTTAAGAGACAGAAGTTCTGTCACCGAACTAAGTACGTAATAAAGCAGCACAGAAGTATAAGTGCGCCTTAGGCGAAATTTTTTAAAAATTTGTGACATTTATTAAAATTATGCTTAATTTTCACTCGAAATATGCATTATAAACAGCTGAAAAGATTTTCTAGGGAGGGGCCGGAATGTCAAAGGAGGGGGCCCAAATCGCAAAGGGGGGCCCCGGGCCCCCGGGTCCCCCCCCTGGATCCGCCACTGGGCACTGGGTATGCCCACCGCCATAGGTGTGGCTGGCGAAAAAAGTGGGGGTGGGGGTTTGAAAAAAGTAGGGTGGGGGGTTTGGCAAAAAAGGGGGAGGGGGGGTCGCGAAAAAGTCGATTTGGGGGGAGGGGTAAGAAAAATTTTCGAGGGGGGGGGGTCGGCGAAAAATCGGTTTTTCGCTAAAAACTGAAAATTTTTCTCAATTTTCAGCAATTTTTAGCGATTTTTAAGGTAGTAAGGCGAATTTTAGCAATTTTTCGCTAATTTTTTGAAAAGTTTCGAATTTTTGGCTAAAAACTTGCAAAAATCCGGGTAGGGGGTTGAAAATTTTTAGGGGGGAGTCTGCCGAAGGCCGATTTGGGGGGAGGGGTAGAAAAAATTTTTTAGGGGGGAGGGTCAGCGACCCCTCCAGTTGGGGGGAGGGGTCCCCCCCGCCCCCCCCCCCACACACCTATGCCCACCGCCCCCGCAAGCCACCTATGTCCCCCACCCCTCCCATTAGCATTAAAGCCAGTAAGCTAGCTAGCAACCAAATTTTCAAATATACCTATTAATTAAATTTTAAAGTCATCAGCGAAAATTGGACTTGTCATTTCCAAACTTGAATTATCGTCTACGTAAAACGTGAGGAAATATTTATTTCATTTTTAAAGTTTTTATCTCTGCTGCCTTAGATAGCTACCTTCTGGCAGTACACCTGAACCTGACAGTGAATTTTCAAACAAGTGTACGCTATTGTAGCTTGAAGTACGCTAAAAACTAAAGCTAGTACGCTGAAGTACGCAGAAATGTTGATATCGTACGCCGTTTACATGACTGCGTACTTCTCCTGGCACTGTTAACTTCAAACTGTGAATTTATGAGTCGATGGCCTAAAGAATTTTGGCCATTGAGGCCATTTGGCCTAAATTTTTCGACGAAAACCCAGTTAAATTTTATTGATTTTTAAGTAATAACAACAATTTTCTAAAAAACGTTTTCGCGCCTTCGGCTTGTATTTCTGGGCTACGCCAGCCGCCAGCTAGTTACATTGTCTATTTGCACTTATAAATACACATTCAAGTTATAATTTCATTTACTATTATAAGGATTTCATCGAAGAAATGCTATTTTAGTATGTAGTTTAACTTTATTTCTATTACATAGTTTAATTTTTTCTTTCTTTGGTTCATACTCGTATGCTCCTACCTGTTTTAATTTTCAATAAAAATTCATTAATTCATTGATACTGTCGTGCACTATTATTTCTATGCTAACAAGGTTCTGTTTTTGCCATTTTAAGGTAAAAACGTAGTTTTTCTAGTGTGTTATACAGTGACGATGGCGATTTTTGTTGTTAAACAGCGATTTTTGAATATATATATAACGCGTGAATACATGATAACTGTAATTTTAACAATGCGTACAATAACGCACAACCTAAAAATTAACAAAATTTGGATGGCCTAAATTTTTTGGCCGATGGCCTAAAAAATTTGAGTCGTTGAGGCCAATTGGCCTAAAGTTCGGCGACCAAAAAAAACTCTGGTAGAAGGTCCAAATTTGGCTCGGGGGACCCCACCAAATTCCGAAATTTGGGGGGAAAGACTACCATAGTTTCACCGGAAATTTTGGTTGGGGAGAGGTAAACTTCGGAAATGTGGTGGGCGACCCCCGCCCCGACATGTGATGGGGAGTACCCCCCGCGAACCCCCCTCCAAAATTCGGACCTCAGAAAATTCAAAAAAATGGACTAAAAACGCAAAATTTTCTGACCATTTTAACGCTTTTTGTCGAACCAAGGCTTGTTTTTATCGTTTTAAGCGTTTTTATACCGTTTTAAACCAGTTTTAAGCCAAAATTTGAGAAAACGTTTTCAAAAAATGACGATTTTTAGCAAAATTTAGCTAACATTTTGGCCCCAAAAAGTGCTGGGGGGATTCGGAGGGGGGGTAACCAAAAGTGGGGGAGGGATATTCCAAAAATCTGGGGTGGGGGTTAAAGTTGGTCGAAAATTTTGGGGGGTGAGGTAGCGTGAGGTAGGTAGAGTTAGGTAGGTAGGTAGGGTGAGCGTTACCAGCAGGTGAGATTTCCCCTATTTGGTGAGCGAGCATTTGCTTACAGCTTGGAGAAATGGACTGGTCAGAATCTTCAAGGGGGGGCATCTACACGAAACTTTTTCTGTGGTTCATCCAGGCCGGCCCTGACGAGCTCTTCAAGAACAGGTTCACTCGAAAACAATTGGCTCTCCATGACCTCGTGGAATTCCAAGATATGGAGCATCCACATACATGCTAAGCGCCATAGGCTAGTCTGCCTGTACCTCCTTTTTTACCGTGAAGGCCCTCCACATCGTCTCTTGGCCCATTCTGTGGACATGAATGTTTACCGGCGTGGTGCCTTTATCACAAGAACGGAACCCCCACATCGGAAGGACGATATCTTCAATCCAGCGATGGCTCTCCTTTCCTGGAATCCCTTAGAAAGTATGCCTACCTCCCAGCTGGATCCACAAGCCATTCTGTTCCGGGAGCTCTTATTAGTCTTCAGTACGCCATTCTTTTCTTCAGAGCCCTACTATTTCATCTTGGAATTTAGGATTCTCCTTTCTGGACTTACCTCTTTTGCATGGACTTTCCTTCTCCAACCTATAAATAATTTACCATCATCAGGATATGACAACTTACTCCTCAGATCCGAGTATCAATTGTTTTGAGGAAATTTCATCTCGGACGGTGAACCAACCCTGAAAAAGAATCTGCTCTGTAAAGAAGACTAATCATTATTCTGACTCTTACCTCAAATGTGGCATTAGTAATAATATTTTGATAATAATAATAAACAACAAAACAAAATAAAATAGTTTTTATTTGTTTGCCTCAGTTTGTGCTCAGGATTTCGTGCCGTGTACAGTTTATACTTTGTATTTTTGGATCTAATTCATTGGTCATGTTACTAAGGGTAGTATTACAGTACTAAAGTCTGACACAAAAATGTGTGCACAAAACTGTGATAGCTAATACTGCAGTTAATATTCATCGCAGACCCTATATATTTTATTTTTTGTATTGTCATGATGATAGGAAAATTTTTATAAAATTTAAAATTTTGAAAAATTTAAAAAATTTCAAAATATCGGTATATCGAGGGTTTTCTCCGAAATATGCATTCTAAAAATTTCTTTCTTTCAGAAAACTTTCCCATCTGAAAGCACGCAGAAGGAAGCAAGAACGAAGAAAATCGGTTAAGGTTTGAAATAGCATATTTCGATTTTCAACTTCCTTTGATCTTTGCTGCGTTTCCAAGTTTGACAAGCTACTGCTCGCACAGTACTTGATAGAAAATGTTTTCCTTTTTATTTCGGGACCGCTTGAGCATCAGCTTTAATGTAGTAAAAGTCATTTTTAATAAAATTTGAATGTCAGTTTTTTGGGAAAATTACCATTTTTTGACCCAAAATTTCAATATACATATCAAAAACAATGCGTGTAGATAAGCCATGCTAAATGCTCCTAAATACTAATCTTTGCCGAATCCAACTATGTAAAAAATGTTGCCGCTACGACGAATATTGCGTGCGCAATAAATTTTCAAAGATTTAATTTCCACAGGATTTTGAGTCTTTACGTAATAAACAACAAGTTTACTCAAAATCATACTGAAAAAAGGACTAATGTTTGAATATTTATTCCACACGCACGCATTTTGACATCATTGGATTCAGCGAAGATGGAATATTTACCATAACTTATCTACGCGCAATTTTTTCGATACCAGTATATTGAAGTTTTGGGTCAAAACTCAAAAAGTGGTATGTTTTCGAAAAAATCAACCTTCAAATATTGAAAAATAACTTCAGCTACGTCAACGCAGGTGCCTAAGAGGTCCCAAAAATAAAAACGAAAAATGTTTCATCAAGTACTGCGCAAGCAGCAGTTTGTCAAAGTTGGAAAAGAGGCAATGATCAAAGGATTTTGAAAATCGAAAAATGCTAATAAAAATTCAAACCTTAACCGATTTTGTTCGTTCTTGTGTCATTCTGCATGTTTTGAGATGGGAAAATTTACCTGAACAAAAGAAATTTTTAGCAAACATATTTCGGAGAAAACCCTCGATATACCGATAGTTTAAAATTTTTGAAATTTTTCAAAATTTTATATTTTATAAAAATTTTCCTCTCATTATGACGATTCAGAAAATATATGATGTTATAGGTCTGCGATGAATAATAAATGCAGTATAAGTGAAAACAATTTTGTACAGACATTTTTGCGTCAGAATTTAGTTTATATTATTAGTCTATATCATATGTCATATATGTAACACAGTAGTCCAACTGGTAGTAACTGTCAGAGTACATTGTTTTTGTATTTGTTATATCGTAACCGGAAAAACACCACTATTTATTTTTTTAGTCATTTACTACTGTTATTTCACTCACTTACTGTCATTTAATAGTATTTTGTACTTGGTAGCTTCATTTTTGTTATGGGCATGTGTAATAAATTATATATTATTAGTAATACTACGTAACTTATATTTTTGCTCAATCTTTGTATTGTAATACTATGCCATCTAAAGTAGTGTAGGGAAGCACGAATAGGAAAGATTGATAAGCCTGATATGGGATTTCAGCTGATGGCCCTGTGGTGTAGTTGGTAATAGTATGTCCCTATAGTTCTACGCAGGCACTTTTAGAATACCACAGAGGCACTCAGAGAACTACAGAGGCACCTGGGCTATAGAGCCACTTTTGTGTCCCACACAGGCACTTTTGTGTCCTACACAGGCAGGCACTTCTGTGTCCTATGCAGGCACTTTATGCTCTACATAGACAATTTGTACCACGGAGGCACCTTTTTGTCCCTGAACAGTTGCACTTTGAACTGAAAATAATCCTACATAAAGTACAAATGAAAATTAAAGGGTATGCATTACACTAAGACTCACGTGATGTCTCCAGCCAATAATATATTCAGAACAATCAGAAGAACATTTCCGATGCGAAAGCCGTTTTCATAAGTCAGCTAAACCCTGCAGATCCTAATTCTTATTTTAATGTTGATCAAAAGTTATGCGGTTTTTGGACAAACAATGTCTAACATTTTTTGGGATAATATCTATTTTTTCCGTTTTCGTTGGAATTTTGTCTTGTTATTTTTCAGGTTTAACAACCCTACGTATTTGCGTAAAATTACAGTGATTACATCTTCTTTAAAGTCAATGTTGTAAAACCCAAGATTTTAGCAGTTATTTACTTTTTTTAGTAGTACAGTGCCTCTGTAGGACAGGATAGTGCCTGTATAGGATTGTTGAGTGCCTCTACTCGACAGCAAGGTGCCTGCGGAGTACAGTGCCTCAAAAGTACAGTTGGTGCCTGAAAGCGACAAGTGCCTCCATAGGACATAATCAGTAAGTCTGACTCCGGAGCAGAAGGGCCGTGGTTCGAAACCCGGCTGGGCCGATTCTTTACTTTCAATGGTGAGTGATCAGCAGATTCTACCTCTTCCCTGCTCCTTCCTACGTCCTGATTTCATGAGTACAAGGGTGTTTGACACCTCCCGTTCGGGCTTGTCCTCGGTTTCCTCTTGGTCCACCAGCCTTGTTCCTGGTAGAAGCACTAAAGTAGACTTGCTTGTGCATTTTTGCTTTATTGTTGTGTGCTTCAACATTCTACATATATGCATAATATGCCAGTCTAACTGTGCTATTACCTAGACTATGGTTACGGCCAGCTACCGGTCTTGTACTGCTTTATCTATGGTAATACTTCAACATATTGGGTTTTCCCCTTGGGACATGTACCGTATGGTTAATGTGATATTAATGTTGTATTTTTAGTTTCTTAATACTGATTATTGTTTACCTTACTAACCACAACCATACGAATAACTTCCGTATAGAAAAGCCATCCATCTCTCCTCCTCACCCTTGAGTTTTATCATATGCATTACCATTACTAGTGTCTTACCTCCAGCAGTTCGCTAGTATTATTTGTTTTTCTCATTTTCAGATAATTCCATGTATATATATATATATATATATATATATATATATATATATATATATATATTTGTTGTGTTCTTTGCATTGCTACTCATCTGGGCCTGTTTTGTACTTTTGTTAGCATTTATACTGACCAAAGTTCTTATTTTGCGTTTTGTTCTAAACCTGGTAGTACACCATTGTTACCGTATGTTTTCTTTTGTATATATATATATATATATATATATATATATATATATATATATACGTATATAGATATATATATATATATATATATATGTATATATATATACGGTATATCCTCGCATGAGCTCGTGCCGCGAGCCCTGGAGAGATGTGGGGGAATACATGTGTATATTGTCATATTTGTGTGTGTAACGCTCTACACTTCTTCTTTCGCCTAGCTCGGCTTGCTGCCAACGGAGTATTCTTTGTTGGCCCACGTCTTGTTTGGTCCACACTTTCCTTTGGAGAGTATTTATCCAATGAAACTTAGTCATTCAATCAGGTGATGTATAAACTGCATTATGCACACAGGTGCATTGGAAAATGAGACGTATGAGACTGTCTAAGTTGCATTCGGAAACAAATGTCATTAAGTGATTGCAGCAGCTAAAAGTTTGCCAACTTGTAGTTACTTTTAATTATTACTTTCCATTTATTTTTAGTATTTGTCAAATTTTAGAAGTTTGATTTAATATTACAAGTTAAGGGGGTCCAAATTTTGGTCATTTTTTCGACTTTCTCCGATCTCGCTGACTTCTACATATTTTATGGTCCAAGCGGTATATTTTATTGAGTTTTTAAAATTAGAGTTGTAAGTCGTACGGTTGTTGCGTAATTTCACCTCAAAGTTGAGGTCTCATGTGTTAAACATAGGAAACTTAAAAAGTTTCGCTTTTTTGGAGTTGTGTCAAAAAATCTTTTAACTGGGCAATGCTAACCAGCCGTACCTGCAATCATTAGAAAGGCCTGGATGAGGTCTGTGATTTGTTGGAATTAGAATTTTGATTAACTTCTTTAAAGTTTTTTAATCAATTTTTGAATATTTTAAATTTGACCCGCTTTTAAAATGGCTTCAAATTTTAACTGTTCAAAAATTAATTAAACAATTTTAAGGACCTAAATCAAAATTCTAATTCCAACAAATCACAGACCTCATCCAGGCCTTTCTAATGATACCAGGCATGGCTGGTTAGCATTGCCCAGTTTCGAGATTTTTTGACACAACTCCAAAAAAGCGAAACTTTTTAGGTTTCCTATGATTAACACATGAGACCTCAATAACCGTACGACTTACATCTCTAATTTTAAAAACTCATTAAAATATACCGTTTGGACCATAAAATATGTAGAAGTCAGCGAGATCGGAGAAAGACGAAAAAATGACCTAAATTTGGACCTCCCCTTAAGCTATCTTCTAAAATTAAACTCTAGATTTTATCTTTAACTAGCTTACTTACGTATTTCCCCGAAACAAATAACAAAAGTTGAAAGCTATGTAACTAACCTACGTAGTTTTCAAACCATTCAAGAATTGAATGCTCTACATTTTTTGAATCGTGAAACTTTTAATGTGTATATATTAGTTGTAATTGTAGAAAAGTGATTGTGATTGTAATGTGATTGTGATAACGTAAAATTATTTTAAGTTTTAAATTTAAAATCAAACTCTTGTAACATTTTCGGACATTGAACAATTATTTGTACAAACATATGTTGTATTTAATCATCTCAGCAAATACATATGTACGTAGGAAGAGACAGGCTTGAGCAGGGTATACTGTAGTTTAAAGTAGGCGGAGCCTCTGATTGTCAAGCACTATTTAGTTGGTCGGAAAAGGTTGGGTTGAATTGGACGTCCCCACTTTATTGGGCGTTCCTCCATATGCATATATGTGTTATGTTTCTTTCTTTCTCATTTATGTTGTGTTATGTCGAAATTTTTGCAGAACAGAGCCTGTCAGCTAAATAAGATGCACACAGGGGCATATGGGGTATACGGAAGTAAGATTATGACAAATTGAAATTGTATATTAAGTAAATCTGACTGGTTAGCAGACGATGACCTGACAAAATTTCGGTGTGAGAACCGGTGCTTTTGAATATATTCGATTAGATTATGCGAAAGAGCACAAAATGAGCTTGGATCACGTAAATCTTCCCCAAGTAGGGTGCACCTTTCGACCTCCAAACCCCGGATTTGAATTTTTTCCTCTCGCCCCTTACTCCGGTTCTGACTTCACCACCCTTTCTAATTGCCTATTCTTGATTTATGTCTTTCCTTACCACCCCTTAACCGAGGATTGGAAGTCGAAATGTGCACCCTATACTACTTCCCCACCTCCCCCCAGCTTGAATAGTGGAGGAATTACATCAGTTAACCTTAGGAATTCTCGGCAGCTCAAATTTTGCTTGATGCTTTCGAACACATATCTAATTGATTGGTCAAAAATTTAAAATTTTTAGGGTTTTCCCGGAGGGAGACCAAGGGGAGCCAAAAATGTTTTGTCATTATCTTGCTGATACGTTGTGAGTAGTAGAACACAAGCTTTTCGATTAAGCCTTTTCGATAA
>JASAND010003740.1:0-16869 GCA_030248195.1 Trissonchulus latispiculum
TCTCTGTAGTACAACGAAGAAGAACAAGTGTGAAATTCACTCGTTTATATAGTAATAGCAGAATGTTCTAGAAGCTTCGAGAAAGTTATTCAGAAGTACAAAAAAGACTAGAATCATATGGAATGTTCTCGAAGTTCCTTCAGCCTTCTCGAACTTTCTGCAGAATTCTTCGAGGTACTCGACAGTTTCTTTTAATGTCACTTATTCATGCATATTTAATGGCTGTGGATATCTGGCAGCTTAAAGTAACCCATAATAGCAATATTCTGACATATTCTAGGCGTGAACAGTGCCGGGGGAGTAAAACTACGAAAAGGGGGAGTACAAATGAATTAACGTTATTCGTCCCAACCGCAATTTCCAAAGCGTCTGTAAACATATATGGAAACAAATATCTCCACCCCATCCCTTTTCTTCCTCCCCAACCAGTTTATGTCACTACTTTACAATAACAAAATCATTAATTCTTTTTCGTCACTGCTGCGGCTTTGTAATGGCTAGCCAGCCAGATTGTTAAATAACGAAAAAAATTATGTTTTAAACAAGGTTTTCTCATACTTCGAGTAATATTGTGTTTGCAAATTTGGCGAACGAATTGAGCAAAACTTATTGCAGGGTCATTTTTCCTAGTTTTCCGTTTGAGTCTAACACAGTTGAGATATCGCTTGTTGAATTTTGAAAAATGGCATCAATGTGCGTTTTTAGAAGTTGTCTTTCAACATGCTAAACAATAACTAAAATGCTAAAAAATGACCCTCGGCAAGATATTCCTGTCTTCGCTTGCGAAATTTCAGCTCTCTAACTTAATTTAATCGAAAGTAATCCTTGTTCAAAATTTCATTTTATTTTCTCCAATTTGAGAGTTACCGCCTAACAATGAAAGCTACATTTTTTGAGAAAATGCAAGTTTTTGGTCATTTAATGCTTTATTACATTGCCATTACAAATTTTTCAGTCTGCACCAGTGCGGTAAACGATACCACCATCTTAAAGAATCCCGGGCAACTATAAAAGAAACACGCATAGGCAGATTGATAAACCCGATTCAATTCAAAGGATTGTAGCGCTGGTGGTGTAGTTGGAGTTGGACTCGAGATCGCAAGTGCGGTGCTTTTATCCTGGCCGAACAAACTCTGTACTTTCGATCCTGTGTCAGAACGTAGACTGTCCCTCTTTCACTTACTAGGTCCTGGTTTCAAGAATCGTGGCGAGGCTGGTGCACAAGTCCGAGGATAAGCTCAAGACTGGAAGTGTCAGGCACCTGGCGAACTTAAACCACAAGCTAGGAAAAGAGGGAACGGAAATTTAAAGGCCAGTTAATCTTTATTGATTCAGGGAATTGGTGCTGGAGGAAATCGAACAACAGTCCTTTTGAGCGTCAGGGCAAACACTGCACTACGAAGCCATTAACAAAATTACCGTTTATCAATCCTTCCTATGTGTGTTTTCCTTATAGACTTTCTTGTTTTCCTTCTGTACTTTATAGATACAAGTTCGGCAACATTATAGCCAGCCAAATATGACGCGTGTTAAGCATTGCAGGGCAGAAGCCCCTATGAAAATTTAGCGGTAACCAAAGTTTGAGGTTTGCACATTAGCAAAGCAAAGCGCCGTTGTGCACAGGTAACCCGAACCATCAAAGGTATCGCTGTTTATATACAGCTTTGCTCAGTGAGATATTGCGCATGAAGCTATTTCTGTTTGACCAAATTCTAACGAAAACTAAAGTTCAACAAGAGATTTACTGACTTGACCGATAATAATGCCAGATAAATACTAGCACCCTAAATGTTAATTATAAATCCTGATTAAAATATGTGAAGTCGCTGTGCTTCTAAGATCATTTGTCTACCTGCAGTTGTCAGTACAGAACCTTTGGATGGGGTCGATATCGGCTGAATAAAAGACGAAGCTGGCATTGGTCGATAATCGTAATCTAAAAAAATTAAGTATATTGCTATATTAAACTAAGGCAATGAAAGATGCTTTCTTAATCGCTACTAGCCTTTCTGTGATTGTTTTTGAAGAAGTTGAAAGAGTTTTTGTGCATATCGGAAATCAGAGAAAATAGTTTTTAAAATATGACCCGCAACTTGAAATCACGACTCATCATTCATTACTGTTTTGGTCTTTCAAGATGTTTTGAAGTGGAAACCAGACTTCATTACATTAACCGCTGCATCTTGCTTGAATGCTTATTTTAAAGCAATCAAATAAACTAAACTCTAAAGCGCAGCTACTAGAGATGAGATCAGGGCCGACAAACCGGGCCGCGCACACCTGGTTTTCATTCAGGGCCGGGCCGGGCCGGGCCTGAGAAAAAATTAGTCAGAGCCGGGCCGGACCGCGCAGCTCCCAACGGAAAAAAGCCCGGCCCGGCCCTGCCAAGCACTGACGTTTTTTTACATAGGAGCTATTGCACATATACATTTTCCAATTCTAATAATTGTCTTTGCCATCCCGAATTTAGAATTTCTTGCTTTTTTCCAGCTTATATCAAATGAGACTGTATGTGCCAGATATTCTTTGAGTTTGCTTGTTGTTTTTGAAATTTCAGTTGCAATCTTAGTTTGACTGCCTGTTTATGTAGATCTGATTTCGAGTTCAACCATGTATGTAGCTAGCCTATTTTAGCTCACTAAAACAAACCATTTCAGCAGTTCAACCCGGGCCGGGCCCGAAAGGTTGACCCTGATCTCATCTCTAGCAGTTACTTATGCTAAGGGCTCCCAGTGTGATCTAGCTTGAAGATTGCATGCTCGAACTGAATATTTTATATTTCATGTTTTCAATAGGTCAATAGGACAAGCGTCACGCTCTATGCAGTAATGGCCAAAACGTTGCTATGTGCGCTATCGGCTGACCCCCCCCACGAGTTGACCACCTCTCATACCGCCTCTATATGAGTACGTGGTCCAAATGGGAGTCACTCACTGCTTTCCATAATTACACGCTGAAATTAACAGGGGTGCAATTTGGTGAGGGGGTTTACTCTTTCTTATATGAAGGCACCCCCGCAAATATGACCTATCATTCGACCTCCTCCCCCACAAAACAGCCCTATCATTTTTCATCTGACGAATGATTTCATTTGCGGCGGGGGGGGGGGCTTACGCAATACACAAAATAGTGAGCATACGCAATGGCTTACTGGGTAATGATTTGGGGGGTCCACTAGGTACGCAATTGCGGGGGGTGGCCGTTAGCGTTCAGAACATGGCTCGAGAGCTGATAACAGAGAGCCTGCCAGCTGCCACACTCTTATCTGGCAGTAATAGCATGCCAATAGCAAACTCTGTTATCACAGCAAAAGCAATGCTACAGCTGACGCCACACCTTCCCCCGCAAACTTATAAACATTATTTCGCCTACTCTGTTTGCGAGCTGCAGCTCTTCGCGGACACAAAATGAATGTAAACACAGCTTGTGCTTTCGTCCTAAGCAGGAGAGCCATTTTCGACCAGATACTAGTTTGCGGTAGGATAGTTTTTGCTCTGATAACAGAGATCATCCCGAGTGGCATACTTTTTCATTATGTTTCATGTTTCGTTCGGAAGGCAAACTGGTTTCATGCCTTTATCGTTCGATATCAAATTTACAACGAAAATTTCGGTTTCTATTGTATTTTATCAGAAAAGCATGTGCGCAGATACTCACTGATGCAGTAGCAGTAACCGTCTCGGTAGCCACAGTTGTTCTTATCAACATTACAGATATCATTGCATTGACTACCAACAGAGTCTGTTGCAGTCGAAGTGTTATATATTGAATATTCTGATGTTATACCTATACAGAAAGATATATATATACGTGTTTTGTCAGAACCGAACATACAAAGCGCTAAAATATTCAATGGCTGGGTATGCTTTTTCTAAAACATTCGGTTAATAGGGTCTATCACACGGATGAGTCTCAATACTGAGAAAACTATTGAAATAAAACAAAAAACCAAACTTGTCCAAACAACCAAAGAACCCAAAGTTTGCTAGAGCGGTCTCTCGTGGGAATGGAGGCTCAGGACACAGGGCTTGGAATAATCTAATAGAAGTGACTTAATTTTGGCTTAGCCTATTGAAGCTTGCTAGTGGAGCTGAAGAATCAGCGTCCGATTAGAGATTTCGTTCATGCTGTGGTCGATGCAGTTGGCGATTCTCCTTCCACGTGCTCCCTGGGGCGCCTGACCAGCGTGCCAAGTGGATTCTAACATCGCGGGGCATGGCTGATTGTCCGAACGAATGGTATTTTGTCCTATATTATCTTCAGTCGTGTTGGAGTTGGAAGCCTCCGGGCCTTAAATTATGCTACCGAACTTGTGAGTCCAATATGCCATTTATTCCGGCTGTCCCTGTCGTAGCTCTCTTCCGGGCTTCCCCTTTTGTCCTCATTGCTAAGTCGTGGCCTTGGAGGTGCAGACTCCCCATATGGATTTGTCCGCCGGCCGCCACAGAAGTAGAAGCTTGCTAGTGAACCTACAGACATTGGGTACACCATTATGCCTCCGGGCTCCTATGGGCACAAGGCGATGGAAACGGTACGCTATGCAGTCATTAGATTGGAGTGAGGTACGCTGGACTGAAAAAATTCATTAAACTTAAAAAATAAATAAAATTAAATAAATTAAAATTAAAACAACAAAATTCATTAACTACGTGAGATATAATTTTCCTTCTTCCCCAAGGCAAACTTTTTATAGAAAAGTTCTATCTAGCAGTGGATTCCTCCGGCAAGGACGATGTTTATGATTAATAATAGTATGGTAAATGTCGTCATTTTGCACAGCATGGAATGCACTGTGCGGAGCGAGATCAGCAATGCCATAACGGAAGCGACAAATGGAACTGGTGGTGTTCAGCAGGAAAAAATTGTCTAGAATAGCATATGGCCGAGATGGGAGGTGCGAAAGCAAAATAAATGATTACTAAAAATAGAAAAAACAACTGAAACACCATTGTAATCATCATTATATAATGTTATTATCTATCTTTCTGATTAATGAAGTCCTGAGAACTTGAGCCATCGATTGATATGCTGAATATGTCTGTTTTGTTGAAGTTTTAAATTTCGTAAATATTCGTTAAGTTTTACGATCTCACTACCGAAATAACTGGCTTCCTTCCGAATATATTACTTAATAAACTTCGTTAATTCTAAAACCAAACTCCACAATCAAGTAAAGGTAACCGTTGTGGATTACTTCAGTATTAAGATCAGCGAAACCTACGTGCTTCCCTCCTACTTCTGCTATTTTTTTCTTGCTGTTTCAAAATAATTAACATAAATATTTAGAGAAATATTTAATACAAACTGCGGCAACCTCTCAGTTACTCCAACGCAAAAGTTAACGTACAGTAGCAATCAATTGAACTATCGTAAGTTTTCAAACAGTAATCTGGACGACAGAAAATCCTGCAGGGTTTATCCGAGCGTCCACCGAGAATGGCATTGCAGTCAGTTATAGCAAAAGCCAATAACAGTAGCACTAGCATTGAAACATTCAATAAGACTAAAAACACCACATCGAACGAAACAGCTGACATATGCTGAGAGCAACCTTCCAAGCCACGCAGTCCGAGCAGGGGTATGCTCAGATCAGTCGCTTTTGGTTAACTGTGGAGCAGAAATAGTAAATTTTTGGGTCAATCTCAGCAACAAATATCTGATCATACCCTCCCGTTTTGATTCAAACTGTTAGCAGGGTAAGAATTAACCAATGGATGATAATAAACTTCTGGAGTCAGGTGTCCAGTCCACCCAAAGGGTGGAACCACGTCAGACCTGTTCCCCTCTTTACAGCTTTTCTTAAACCAATCGGTGATCTAGACAAGAATGCTGGGCGCTGGCTGACTTCATATTCCAACAGCTTTTCCACTCGTAACTCTTATCGTACGCGGAATAGAGTTTCAAAGATTTGCCTTTATTTAATGGGATTTTGTGGAAGCAGTGCCTTATGACACAAACATCCAGTTTAACCAAAATCCTATTGAAATAAGGGCACGTATTTGAACATTTAAGAATACATAATAACTAAGAGTGTAACAAGAGTCACAATATTTGTTATTAGCCTGGGAACTTGGTCTGCACGACGGCGGACGGTCGGCTGACCCCCCCCCCAATAGATTGGCCAGCTGCTGCTAGATCGTTTTGGGCTTCATTCAACACAAAAACATACATGCGAGTGATCGTACACAAATGTGTACTGGGTGTTCATTTGTCACTGGGGTCCAATGTTTGCGAAGGTCAGCTATCTTGCAGATCATGTCCCCCCCAGGCTAATAACTAAAAGTTTGAAGCTTGTCACACTCTTAGACATTTTGTACTTTTGCTATTACTGGATTAGAGCCCTAACCATGACATCATATTGTTCAGACAATATATAATTGAATTCCTTTCGAATTAAAATTTTTTCAACCCATCTTTGTAGTCAAACATACAAATAGAAGACTGTAAGTGGGAAGCTAATCTGGACAAACTCTTAAACAATGAAGAAATAAGCTTTGCACTGGAGCTGAATACTTAAAAGATTCTGACAGCAATTTCTTTGTCTGTTTGTTATAAATAAATAAAATTTGTAGTCCAGTAGCCAATACTCAGCAGAACTAAAAGACTTTATATATTTTCGCCCACATCACCTAGGAGTAGCCATAGTTTCTCCACAGGCTATGCATGTTAACAACACGATCGACCAGGAGCATTGTTTAAAGACAGTGATAATATTAACAAGTTTACCCTAGTGGGCAATATTCCCCTGTTGAGTGAGCCATTTATATATCAATGAAGGTAATATAGGTATTCAGATTAGGATTATACAGAGGACTGGACAAATTATATTGGTCTTCGAAATGTCCTAAAAGATTGGTCAAAACAAATTAAAATACAGGCTTTTTACCGACAATTAGGTTTTGTAATTTAGTTTGTTGTAATTTTTTTGTAATTGTAATTTGTAATTTTTATGCCGCGTTCTGTAATTTAGACAACTCATACTGTGCTTTATCTAATGACCATCTATGAGATTTGGAAAAAATTAAAGGCTGCAGCAAACATGGGATATTGCTGTGGCAGCCTAATGTGTTACCCACTACACGTCTGAATCTCTGTTCTAGGGGTTACTCATTAGACTTAGGGAAAGTAAAATCCAGGACTTGATAAAGATTGAGAGAAGGCTAAACTTCCTTTTCGGGGTGTGTAACTAACCAACAGTTAGCCATCTGCTAACTTTAATTTTAGTTGGTTCAGTTCGGCAGATTGTTTATTACCTGTTGAACTTTAACTAATAACAGACTGAGGAGCATCATTCGAGTTACAATTAAAATTGTTGAATTTAAAAATATTCAGAAGCTTCAGGAACGAACTTGGTTTAATTGTTCCGAAAAATAGAGTTGTTTTGATTGTTTTCTGTTGACTCTAAAGAATGCATGTATTAGCCCTTGTGTTGAAGATATGGAAAGCAGCAGAGAATTACAATATTACAATAGCGTACATGCCAGAGATGGAACCGGGTCACCGGGTCACCGGGTCAGTTCGGGTCACTTTTTGGACCGGGTCACCGGGTCACCGGGTCAAGAGCTTCGACCCGGCCTTGACCCGGTTTTATGAACTTATCTCAAATATCTGAAATTTTTGGCTTACCAAGCTAAAATTTTAGCTTAAATTTTGTTCGATGTCCAATATTAATTTGCTTTTTCTTGCGTTTAAGTCTTGAGCAGTTTCGCAGCTTGAGGTTACTTGCATCTGTCCTTCTCTGGCAGATTATTGCTTAGCTTATCAGTTTCATGATTATTGTATGAAATGAATCCATTACTACATGGTTTGCTGATTATTTTCGCAACCAAGGCAAATGTCGAATATAAGTGTACAAGTTAATTTAATTTAACGCAATACATAATAAAAACCAAATTTTTAAAGCATTCCGTGTTTTTTGGACAAGCACTTATATTACACCCTGCAAAATTTCGCAGACGGATAAATTATTGGTTTTGCCAACTCAATTCTGCATAAATTTAGAAAGTGCTACAGTTACTATTAAATACATTTTTAAAAGGCTTGAGCAAACATGTCGTAATTTATTCATTTTGGGGTGGTGACGGAACATGGAAGCCAAAAATTTAGCGTTCTTAGGCAAAATTAAAATTTTTTGCAGATTTTGGAATTTTCTGGAAAACCGGGTCACCAGGTCACCGGGTCAGGGCTCAACCGGGTCACCGGGTCAACGGGTCAAGCCTAGGTGACCCGATTCCATCACTGGTACATGCATTGAATTACAATAATTCATTCTCGAAAGTTCGTTTTTGCATAGCTGATCTGTTATTTTTCATCAGCTTGGGAGCTGGTTCCTTTTCGAACGGAATCACGTAGGCAGGAGCCTTAATCTCTTGCCTGAATTGAAATGCCTTCTCAAGTTACACTTCACAGAGAACGTATTTACAGAAAAAGGTCACAGTTACTCCTTAGACAATTTTCTCTGATTAGATTTTGACCTGCCAGGACTATAGTAGGACCGTTGTCCCAGCTTCCCGAATTCCCAGGAGGGAAATTTTGCCGATCTGGGTCGGTAGGCGTTGTTGTTAGGCGGATAGACTTCGGCATGGCCCGGCTTGGAAGAGACTGGGATGGCTGATTGCTGCTGCTGGATACCTAAATACTGTGGACCACTAAAGAATGACCGACCAGACCGAATCCCCCTACGAGCGCGGGCCTGTTAGACCGCCCCAGGCTTGTCTTCGTTTTATCAAGGCTCGGACATCGATCTCGATACATCAAAGTTGCTTTGCTTGAAGTATTCGGAGTCAGAGTAGCAAGATCATCATCACCCATCTATTCTTCCACAACGTCACATTGATCTGTCAACAAGTTTGATAATGTTTTGGTGTAAGCCGATTTCATCTTCGCATATTCGATCATTTCTGATATCCAAGCAATTGAAATCACAACTCTTCTGGAGTTTCGAAATTTTGGACAGTTAGGGACAAAGGTCTTGTTAAAGTCTGCTTAGGGTTGGTTAGGTTTGTTCAGTGGCTTAGAGTTTGGGCGGCTCCGGTTGTTTGGCTCGCTTCTGATCTACCTCTGCCATTCTTGAATCCATAGCGCTTTGATCAAATTGGAAAGATCTTCTGGGGCCGATGTTATGAACGCTGGTATACATGGGTTAAGTCGCTAACCCGGGCTATCTCTGTTATCTTTAACACATGAACTTAACACACACACCTGGAATTTCCGATGTGTGGATCTACCAATGCGAAGACGTGTGCTGGACAAGTGGATGCAGTAGTACCCTCGAATAGCTTATCTAAGCTGATCGAGTCCGGATGAAAACAACAACAACAACAACAACAACAACAACAACATAACATTGGCCCAGGCGAAACCAGAAGGCTTGAATCACACTAGGCAGCTTGTGTTTCTTCAACCTCCATTTGTATGACATTTCTAATCAAAGTTGGAATGTGCAAACCCAAAAACAATCAACCAACATTACCTAACTGGAGAAAGCTGTAGACTATTTGAGGTAAAATTTGTTCCACTGGTGCAGGATTATGAAAATTAGTTGCCTTTTGGCTGGTGTATAACTTCACTTCTGTTAGCAAACCTACAACAATGCCATTTGAACGCTCTGCAAAAATTTGCTGCATATTAGAGGCGTGAATTACGGCCCTCGCGCCGGCGCGGCCCGGCCCAGCTCGGCCCGCGGGCCGACGACCGAAGCTCACGGGCCGGGACGGGTGTACGGCCCGCTTCTAGTTTTTCTGAGACTTTACTAAAGAATAATTGTAATTTTAAGCTTCAATTATTTTCATGCTTCTTGAACGTATTTCGTACACATTGAAACTAATCATTTTCATTTCATAAATGTTACTATTTATTCTATTCAAATGAAATAGTCTATTAAATACATAAATATATACTGGATGTCTTTCAAATTATACCATTATCTCCTTGCAATAGGTAGGTATTCTTATGCTCATTTCTTTACTTAACCAAAAGTACTCAAAAAGATAATCATTTCAGATATTCTTGTTTTACACTGCCCTGTAAAAATGTTCGGAAAATTGTATTTTAAAGTGTTAATTGCAAAAGTTGTCGCGCAAAATTAATGCAAAATTTCTCAATTCACTGATGCATATCGTGCGCTTACAACACTGAAAACACCAAACAGAATTTCGAAAATATTAAATTGGAAGATTTCATTGCAATTTTGCATTTTCTCAAAAAAAAGGAAGATTTTTCGGGCCGGGCCGGGCGCAAAAGTTCGGCCCGTGCAGGTCTCTACTGCAAATCTGTGAAGGCCCCAAAATCAACAGAACAACTAACTGAGCTAGCTAACAAACAGATGTAGTACCCGGTAATTTTTACTTTTTAAATTATAAATTTCCCTGGATCTGCCAACCAGATTTGTCCCCTGTAAGAGAGAGGAAATGCAAACTGAATATCTCTGACCATTGTTGAATGGGATATTACTATCGAAATTTTGTCGAAATCGAAAGTTACTATCGAAATCTCCATAACTTTTATATCGGGGTATTTTTCTTCGCTTTTGCGTAGCTTTTCACATTTCCACAGTATGTCTGCTTATAAACTTCTCCAATGAAAGCTTTGGTTTTCTGTACCATTCTGTCACCGCTTACTGTCATCAGGTAGTCTTCAACATAACCAGCCAGAATTATTAGTTTTGGCAGAAGCCTACCTTAATTAGCTAAGTAACATTAGGTTTGGCCTTAACTACCTATAACTCTGTACCTGGACGATGAAGTCATGCTTTGGGAGGTTCATTGTTGACTCAAAGGCCTTTGTTGATCCCACCCAGTCAAAGTCTGTGTATAACAACCACCGTCTCCTAGCAATTATCTAAGAGACGCCATAAAATTCTTTCCATAACGTATGTGCTAGTTTTTAGAAATACAGTTTGGTATACTCAGGTTAGTTATGTAGACTGCATATACAGAAAATGCCTCGCAGTATTTTTAGAAGGTGAGTTTATATATGCTAACTATCAGATGAATGGTTTAACTGTCCGTGTACGAAGGGGACATTTGATTTTTACATGCAGATACGCAGCAAAAATCAAACAATTATGTTGATTTTTGCATTTATTTCTGCATAAAATTCAAATACATAACTGTTCTGAGTTTGATTTTTCATGCGCATCAGTTTCAAAATGCAAAAATCAAGCAGCTTTCTGATTGGCTAGAGTCGCGTCTGTTGTGATTGGCAGACTTAAATCACGTGACCTACTGTGCAATGAAGATTTAAGGCGTGGCGTGCACAAAATAGTGCTGGAAAGTGGAAAGATATTGGAAATAACTGCATAATAATTCTGAATACAGATCATTTTGCAAAATTATTGTGAAGTAATCCTAGGGGCCAGTACAAAAAGCGGAAAAGGACTGGAAACGGACTGAGCAAAAAGGTATAAAAGCGGACTTGTTGCGGATTCTCAGAGAAAGGTATAAAATGCGGACTGCATTGATTGGCTAATCGGGGAAAAGCTGACATACGGTATAAAAAGCGAATCACATCAAAACAACCAATGGAGGTAAACTAAGACAGTTAAAAGTCATGAAAACCATTTTTTGGGAAAGTTTATGAAGCAAAAACGGAATCAGGTTACAAAAAACGCAAATGAGAGCGGAAAAACGGTTTAAAAAGTGGATGCGGAATCGGAAAGCGGGTCTAAAAGGTGGGGAAAAAACCTCTTAATAGAAGTATCAAGCGGAAAATAAATCTAAAATGTGATTTAGGAAGCAGAATTGCGGATAGTTCAAGGATTAAAAAATAGAATGCAAAATCTTAAGCGAAAACAATATTTAATTTTATGTTCCATACAAATAATTGATTACATAGTAAACACTAAATCACAAAACTGGCTGTAAGCTATAACATTTCTCTGCATCTTTACGATTACCAATATAGACATATTTCAGACTGCTTTTCAGTTATCACCAATCAAGTGTTTCTTTGTAATCAATTATTTGTATGGAACATAAAATTAAATATTGTTTTCGCTTAAGATTTTGCATTCTATTTTTTAATCCTTGAACTATCCGCAATTCTGCTTCCTAAATCACATTTTAGATTTATTTTCCGCTTGATACTTCTATTAAGAGGTTTTTTCCCCACCTTTTAGACCCGCTTTCCGATTCCGCATCCACTTTTTAAACCGTTTTTCCGCTCTCATTTGCGTTTTTTGTATTCCGATTCCGTTTTTGCTTCATAAACTTTCCCAAAAAATGGTTTTCATGACTTTTAACTGTCTTAGTTTACCTCCATTGGTTGTTTTGATGTGATTCGCTTTTTATACCGTATGTCAGCTTTTCCCCGATTAGCCAATCAATGCAGTCCGCATTTTATACCTTTCTCTGAGAATCCGCAACAAGTCCGCTTTTTATACCTTTTTGCTCAGTCCGTTTCCAGTCTCTTTTCCGCTTTTTGTACTGGCCCCTAGGATTACTTCACAATAATTTTGCAAAATGATCTGTATTCAGAATTCGATTATGCAGTTATTTGCAATATCTTTCCACTTTCCAGCACTATTTTGTGCACGCCACGCCTTAAATCTTCATTGTACAGTAGGTCACGTGATTTAGAGTCTGCCAATCACAACAGACGCGACTCTTAGCCAATCAGAAAGCTGCTTGATTTTTTGCATTTTGAAACTGATGCGCATGAAAATCAAACTCAGAACAGTTATGTATTTGAATTTTATGCAGAAATAAATGCAAAAATCAACATAATTGTTTGATTTTTGCTGCGTATCTGCTATGTAACTTGTACTTGTTCCTCTTCGTACTACGGACTAGTTTAAACCTATTCATCTGATAGTTAGCATATATAAACTCACCTTCCTAAAAAATACTGCGAGGCATTTTCTGTATATGCAGTCTACATAACTAACCTGAGTATACCAAACTCGTATTTCTAAAAACTAGCACATACGTTATGGAAAGAATTTTATGGCGTCTCTTAGATTAATTGCTAGGAGACGGTGTTGTTATACAGATCTTGACTGGGTGGGATCAACAAAGGCCTTTGAGTCAACAATGAACCTCCCAAAGCATGACTTCATCGTCCAGGTACAGAGTTATAGGTAGTTAAGGCCAAACCTAATGTTACTTAGCTAATTAAGGTAGGCTTCTGCCAAAACTAATAAATTCTGGCTGGTTATGTTGAAGACTACCTGATGACAGTAAGCGGTGACAGAATGGTACAGAAAACCAAAGCCTTTCATTGGAGAAGTTTATAAGCGAGAACATACTGTGGAAATGTGAAAGTTACGCAAAAGCGAAGAAAAAATACCCTCGATATAAAAGTTATGGAGATTTCGATAGTAACTTTCGATTTCGACAAAATTTCGATAGTAATATCCCATTCAACAATGGTTCAGAGATATTCAGTTTGCATTTCCTCTTCTTACAGGGGATGAAATAAATCTGGTTGGCAGATCCGGGAAATTTATAATTTAAAAAAAGTAAAAATTTACCGGGTACTACATCTGTTTTGTTAGCTCAGTTGAGTTGTTCTGTTGATTTTGGGGCCTTCACAGATTTGCAGTAGAGACCTGCACGGGCCGAACTTCGCGCCCGGCCTTCGGCCCGAAAATCTTCTCTTTTTTTTGAGAAAATGCAAAATTGCAATGAAATCTTCCAATTTAATATTTTCGAAAATTCTGTTTGGTGTTTTCAGTGTTTGTAAGCGCACGATATGCATCAGTGAATTGAGAAATTTTGCATTAATTTTGCGCGGACAACTTTTGCAATTAACACTTTAAAAAATACAATTTTCCGAACATTTTTACAGGGCAGTGTAAAACAAGAATATCTTGAAATGATTTATCTTTTTGAGTACTTTTGGTTAAGTAAAGAAATGAGCATAAGAATACCTACCTATTGCAAGGAGATAATGGTATAATTTGAAAGAACATCCAGTATATATTTATGTATTTAATAGACTATTTCACGAATGAATTAAATAGTAACATTTATGAAAATGAAAAATGTGATTAGTTTTCAATGTGTACGAAATACGTTCAAGAAGCATGAAAAAATAATTGAAGCTTAAAAATTATCAATTATTCTTTAGTAAAGTCTCAGAAAAACTAGAAGCGGGCCGTACACTCCGTCCCGGCCCGTGAGCTTCGGTCGTCGGCCCGCGGGCCGAGCTGGGCCGGGCCGCGCCGGCGCGAGGGCCGTGTAATTCACGCTTCTCTAATTATGCAGCAAATTTTGCAGAGCGTTCAAATGGCATTGTTGTAGGTTTGTCTAACAGAAGCGAAGTTATACACCAGCCAAAGAGGCAACTAATTTTCATAATCCTGCACCAGTGGAACAAAATTTTACCTCAAATAGTCTACAGCTTTCTCCAGTTAGGTAATGTTGGTTGATTGTTTTTGGGTTTGCACATTCCAACTTTGATTAGAAGTCATACAAATGGAGGTTGAAGAAACACAAGCTGCCTAGTGTGATTCAAGCCTTCTGGTTTCGCCTGGGCCAATGTCTATGTTGTTGTTGTTGTTGTTGTTGTTGTTGTTGTTTTCATCCGGACTCGATCAGCTTAGATAAGCTATTCGAGGGTACTACTGCATCCACTTTGTCCAGCACACGTCTTCGCATTGGTAGATCCACACATCGAGAAATTCCAGGTGTGTGTGTTAAGTTCATGTGTTGAAGATAACAGAGATAGCCCGGGTTAGCGACTTAACCCATGTATACCAGCGTTCATAACATCGGCCCCAGAAGATCTTTCCAATTTGATCAAAGCGCTATGGATTCAAGAATGGCAGAGGTAGATCAGAAGCGAGCCAAACAACCGGAGCCGCCCAAACTCTAAGCCACTGAACAAACCTAACCAACCCTAAGCAGACTTTAACAAGACCTTTGTCCCTAACTGTCCAAAATTTCGAAACTCCAGAAGAGTTGTGATTTCAATTGCTTGGATATCAGAAATGATCGAATATGCGAAGATGAAATCGGCTTACACCAAAACATTATCAAACTTGTTGACAGATCAATGTGACGTTGTGGAAGAATAGATGGGTGATGATGATCTTGCTACTCTGACTCCGAATACTTCAAGCAAAGCAACTTTGATGTATCGAGATCGATGTCCGAGCCTTGATAAAACGAAGACAAGCCTGGGGCGGTCTAACAGGCCCGCGCTCGTAGGGGGATTCGGTCTGGTCGGTCATTCTTTAGTGGTCCACAGTATTTAGGTATCCAGCAGCAGCAATCAGCCATCCCAGTCTCTTCCAAGCCGGGCCATGCCGAAGTCTATCCGCCTAACAACAACGCCTACCGACCCAGATCGGCAAAATTTCCCTCCTGGGAATTTCGGGAAGCTGGGACAATCGGTCCTACTATAGTCCTGGCAGGTCAAAATCTTAATCAGAGAAAATTGTCTAAGGAGTAACTGTGACCTTTTTCTGTAAATACGAGTCTCCTCTGTGAAGTGTAACTTGAGAAGGTATTTCAGATTCGAGGCAAGAAGATTGAAGGCTCCTGCCTACGTGATTCCGTTTTTCGAAAAGGAACCAGCTCCCAAGCTGATAGAAAAATAACAAGATCAGCTATGCAAAAACGAACTCGAGAATGAATTATTGTAATTCAATGCCATGTAGACCAGTGATGGAATCGGGTCACCTATACTTGACCCGTTGACCCGGTGACCCGGTTGAGCCCTGACCCGGTGACCTGGTGACCCGGTTTTCCAGAAAATTCCAAAATCTGCAAAAAATTTTAATTTTGCCTAAGAACGCTAAATTTTTGGCTTCCATGTTCCGTCACCACCCCAAAATGAATAAATTACGACATGTTTGCTCAAGCCTTTTAAAAATGTATTTAATAGTAACTGTAGCACTTTCTAAATTTATGCAGAATTGAGTTGGCAAAACCAATAATTAATCCGTCTGCGAAATTTTGCAGGGAAGGTGTAATATAAGTGCTTGTTCCAAAAACACGGACATGCTTTAAAAATTTGGTTTTTATTATGTATTTGCGTTAAATTAAATTAACTTGTACACTTATATTCGACATTTGCCTTGGTTGCGAAAATAATCAGCAAACCATGTAGTAATGGATTCATTTCATACAATAATCATGAAACTGATAAGCTCAGCAATAATCTGCCAGAGAAGGACAGATGCAAGTAACCACAAGCTGCGAAACTGCTCAAGACTTAAACGCAAGAAAAAGCAAATTAGGGATATTGGACATCGAACAAAATTTAAGCTAAAATTTTAGCTTGGTAAGCCAAAAATTTCGAGATATTTGAGATAAGTTTCATAAAACCGGGTCAAGGCCGGGTCGAAGCTCTTGACCCGGTGACCCGGTGACCCTGTCCAAAAAGTGACCCGAACTGACCCGGTGACCCGGTGACCCGGTTCCATCTCTGGCATGTACGCTATTGTAATATTGTAATTCTCTGCTGCTTTCCATATCTTCAACACTAAGGTTGCTAATACATGCATTCTTTAGAGTCAACAAGAAAAAACAATCAAAAAACAATCCTATTTTTCGGAAACAATTAAACCAAGTTCGTTCCTGAAGCTTCTGAATATTTTTAAATTCAACAATTTTAATTGTAACTCGAATGATGCTCCTAAGTCTGTTGATTAGTTAAAGTTCAACAGGTAATAAACAATCTGCCGAACTGAACCAACTGAAAATTAAAGTTAGCAGATGGCTAACTGTTGGTTAGTTACACACCCCGAAAAGGAAGTTTAGCCTTCTCTCAATCTTTATCAAGTCCTGGATTTTACTTTCCCTAAGTCTAATTGAGTAACCCCTAGAACAGAGATTCAGACGTGTAGTGGCGTAACACATTAGGCTGCCACAGCACCTTAAGCACAGTATGAGGTTGTCTAAACGGCATAAAAGAACAGAG
>JASAND010003742.1:0-50103 GCA_030248195.1 Trissonchulus latispiculum
TCGGTGTCGGCGATATGCCCATTGAAACGAGCGTAGTCGATATACTATAAATACCCCAACCAAAACGCCGAAAAACGCAGTTTTAGGCCGTTTGACCAGTGGTCAATAGACCCCACAGGCTGTAGTGAGCAGTGGTCACTTCCGTCGGTGTCGGCGATATGCCCAGTGAAACGAGCGTAGTCGATATCCTATAAATTCCCCCAAACAAAACGCCGAAAAACGCAGTTTTAGGCCGTTTGACCAGTGGTTAATAGACCCCACAGGCTGTAGTGACCAGTGGTCACTTCCTCGGTGTCGGCGATGTAAGCCCATTGAAACGAGCGTAAGTCGATTTACTATAAATGTCCCCCAACCAAAACGCCGAAAAACGCAGCTTTAGGCCGTCTGACCAGTGGTCAATAGGCACCATAGGCTGTAGTGACCAGTGGTCACTTCCGTCGGTTTCGGCGATATGCCCATTGAAACGAGCGTAGTCGATTTTACTATATATGCCCCACGACCAAAACGCCGAAAAACGCTGTTTAGAGTGAGTTTTCCCAACTTTGACCCTGGGCGAGGAACCACAGGAGCCATGCTGACCAGTGGTCACTTCGGGCGGTATCGGCAGTATGCTCATCGTTTTCAGCGACCCCGATTTACGATATATGGGTACCACCAAAAGGCCGAAAAACGCCGTTTTTGGCGACTTTTGACTATTTCCAGTGAAAGTGGGACTTAGAAACTTTTCGCCCAAACAGGCCAAAAAATGCAAAGTTTGGGCCCATCTCCTGAAAGCTAGGGAGCAAAATTAAAAAATCCCCCTCGTTACTTTATGCACCCCTGCTGGTAATTTTCAAAAAAAGATACTAGACCCTCTCAGCTTCTACCCAGTTCTAGAAAAGTGTGACCAAAATTTGCGAAAAATAGCGAAAGTCCGACTTTGGGACCTTGGCACAGAGCCAAAATTGGCCAGGTGCCAAAATGACCAAAAAAAGGTAGCATGGGGGGATCCTGTCTACCAACATATAATAGTAGTATGGTGCCAAAATGCCCACATCGTTCCAACACTTCGCCGTAAAATGCATTTCCAATAAGCGTTATTCACCGAGAAAAAAAAACAAACGCACCGTAACTATCGCCTAGTGCAAAAATTCGAAGTTTCGAATTTTAACCAAAAGTATGGTGGTACTTGTAGTACTACTCGAGTTGTTTACGATGGTAACCTTTTTACCACTCCCGGACCTCTAATTAGCTGGCACCAGGCCAACACGGTCTCCAGGGGGCCGCGCAGACGCCTTTTTACCCATATTATGTAGGGGCGCTATCGCGCCCCTACATAATATACATTGTTTTTAGCACTTTTCAAAAGTTACCCTGTGTTTATGTCTGGGCTTTTTTACTGATAATTTAAGTATATATTCCTAGCAAGTCTAACAGTGTATATATGCAAACAACTAAATATATTCAATGAGTATTCAACTTCTTAAATTTCTTATTACTGACTGACACTGATAGCTCTGTATGCGACAGAAGTTAAGACGAAGCGTGAAATCCCGCGAATATGGGTTGTTCGGCGAAGCTGTGCCCATATTAATTCGCTCACAACCTAGTCCTCTTCTATTTTTGAACCTAGCCCCCATATTAAGCATTTTAAAGACTAGTCCTCTTTTGATTTTACAACCTCACCATCACCCATATTACTTTTTTATGCTCCAGAGGAGCATTTTTATTTCTTGTCCTTCTGTCATTTTAAAGGATCCCTTTCCAGCAATGCGGTAATGGATACAAGGAGCTTGAACGGTGCCGTAGGTAGAGCAGAAAACTGATTATATCAATACATTATTATCAAAATATAGTACCACTGAATTTGTTTTTTCGGTTTCGGCGATATGTCCATTGAAACGAGCGTAGTCGATTTATAGTCAGACCCGGGAAAAAAAATCACCCCCAAATAAGGGTAAAAAAACGAACGGGGCCGCCCTGGAAGCCTGGTAGACCCGGCGAGTCCCACTAATGTGTGATAATATAGCGCCACCCTAGATGACCTCAAACTACTGGCTTTTTCCTACCGGGGGGGGTGGGGGTGCCCCCCCCCAGAAATTCGTTCCCCCCCCAGACTTGGGTCGCCCCCCCCCCAGAATCGCCCCCCCCCAGGATTCGGGCCTTCCCCCCCCAGAACCCCCCCCACCCTGAAGTGCCCGGAAAAATAGGGTTTTGAGGGTAAATTTTGAAAAATTTTTCCGGCTTCGCCGGATTTTTACCCATTTTTAAGCATTTTTAGCTATTTTAAGCTTAAATTTAAGTTAAAAATAGTCTATTTTTTAACTCAGCAGCAAAAAATAGCTATTTTTAGACATTTTTCTAAACAATTTTCTTCCCCCCCCCCAGAAATCCGAGCCCCCCCCCAGACCTGGGGGGGACCACCCAGACTTCCCCCCCCAGAAATTTTTGCCTAGGAAAAAGCCAGACTATAAGTATGAGACCCCAGGACCAAATAGAAAGTTTTCAGTGTAATTTCAAAGTTGACCTCTCAAAACCACCGCCAAAAGCTAAGGGTCATATCGGAATTTCTAAACTTCTCTTGCTAGCGTGGAGAGACTCCGGGCTCCAATACTGTGCATGTGGGTTTGTATTGGCCCCAAGTATTAACACGCAAGGCACCATTTCCCCTACTGCATTGGGGCTCCACCAGCTGACCATTTTTTTACCCCCAAAATTTCGCCACTTTTCGGGTAAAAAAAATGGTCAGAACCCAGCAAAAAATATATATATATATATATATATATTTGATATAATATTTATATAATATATACTATATATGCCACCGACCAAAATGCCGAAAAACGCAGTTTTAGGCCGTTTGACCAGTGGTCAATAGACCCACAGGCTGTAGTGACCAGTGGTCACTTCCGTCGGTGTCGGCGATATGCCCATTGAAACGAGCGTAGTCGATATAATATAAATGCCCCCAACCAAAACGCCGAAAAACGCAGTTTTAGGCCGTTTGACCAGTGGTCAATAGACCCCACAGGCTGTAGTGACCAGTGGTCACTTCCGTCGGTGTCGGCGATAAACCCATTGAAACGAGCGTAGCCGATTTACTATAAATGCCCCCAACCAGAACGCCGAAAAACGCAGCTTTAGGCCGTTTGACCAGTGGTCAATAGACCCCACAGGCTGTAGTGACCAGTGGTCACTTCCGTCGGTGTCGGCGATATGCCCATTGAAACGAGCGTAGTCGATATACTATAAATGCCCCCAACCAAAACGCCGAAAAACGCAGTTTTAGGCCGTTTGACCAGTGGTCAATAGACCCCACAGGCTGTAGTGACCAGTGGTCACTTCCGTCGGTGTCGGCGATATGCCCATTGAAACGAGCGTAGTCGATATACTATAAATGCCCCCAAACAAAACGCCGAAAAACGCAGTTTTAGGCCGTTTGACCAGTGGTCACTTCCGTCGGTGTCGGCGATAAGCCCATTGAAACGAGCGTAGTCGATTTACTATAAATGCCCCCAACCAAAACGCCGAAAAACGCAGCTTTAGGCCGTCTGACCAGTGGTCAATAGGCACCATAGGCTGTAGTGACCAGTGGTCACTTCCGTCGGTTTCGGCGATATGCCCATTGAAACGAGCGTAGTCGATTTACTATATATGCCCACGACCAAAACGCCGAAAAACGCTGTTTAGAGTGAGTTTTCCCAACTTTGACCCTGGGCGAGGAACCACAGGAGCCATGCTGACCAGTGGTCACTTCGGGCGGTATCGGCAGTATGCTCATCGTTTTCAGCGACCCCGATTTACTATATATGGGTACCACCAAAAGGCCGAAAAACGCCGTTTTTGGCGACTTTTTGACTATTTCCAGTGAAAGTGGGACTTAGAAACTTTTCGCCCAAACAGGCCAAAAAAATGCAAAGTTTGGGCCCATCTCCTGAAAGCTAGGGAGCAAAATTAAAAAATCCCCCTCGTTACTTTATGCACCCCTGCTGGTAATTTTCAAAAAAAGATACTAGACCTCTCCAGCTTCTACCCAGTTCTAGAAAAGTGTGACCAAAATTTGCGAAAAATAGCGAAAGTCCGACTTTGGGACCTTGGCACAGAGCCAAAATTGGCCAGGTGCCAAAATGACCAAAAAAGGTAGCATGGGGGGATCCTGTCTACCAACATATAATAGTAGTATGGTGCCAAAATGCCCACATCGTTCCAACACTTCGCCGTAAAATGCATTTCCAATAAGCGTTATTCACCGATAAAAAAAAACAAACGCACCGTAACTATCGCCTAGTGCAAAAATTCGAAGTTTCGAATTCGAACCAAAAGTATGGTGGTACTTGTAGTACTACTCGAGTTGTTTACGATGGTAACCTTTTTACCACTCCCGGACCTCTAATTAGCTGGCACCAGGCCAACACGGTCTCCAGGGGGCCGCGCAGACGCCTTTTTACCCATATTATGTAGGGGCGCTATCGCGCCCCTACATAATACTAATAACTAAGTCGCGCCGACGGCGCGAAAATTTTTGAATGAAGTACAAATGCACTAATTTTTGGGGCATTTTGTACAATTTCTTTGCGTTTATAATAAATTTAAAAGCCCGCGCTTCGCGCTGGCTTAAGGTGGTGATTCCTTTTGGGCACATATTGTTATTTGGCGGCGTAAATCATGATGAAATTTGATGAAACTTTTCGAAATAAGTTCTTTTAGCGTTCTAACACCCTCCGCGCAATCCCGATTCAAAAATTCGAGATTTCGGTCAAGTGGATTTTCCCAATTTCTGAACGTTTAGCACCCGCTATACAGTTATGACTATATGCATTAGAAAGATCTCATTGAGCTTCGCATTTTGCTTTTAAAGTAAGTTTCTAGCTTCTTTCTACCGTGAGATATAGCCGATTTTCTTGGTTTGGCGTCGAAATCTTGTCATTTTTGCAGAAAATCAAATAATCCAACATTTCTTGAACTATGCTAGTCGTAAAATCAAACTAAGGGCGTCGATCTGAAGGTCTCACAGGGACAAATTATCCGACGCATGATCGTCTTCCAACTGCTATCCTGTAGGCTGCTATCATAAAAAATGTAGTTTTTGCAAAAACACGACCAATTTTTTCCAAAGATTGTGGAGCATTCACCATGCAAGCTGGAGGGCTGCTACTGAACAAATGTGTTCTGCACAAATATACCCAGGGACGATTTTTTAGTTGCCCCGATTGCTGCTTTCTAGCTAAAGTAATCGCTTGACAAATTTAGAAAAGTAGACAAAATCCAGGTTACGCGCACATTTCAGCTTATTTCTCTGTAACGAAGAGCGATTTCACAATTAATAAAAAATCGTCCCCAGCTATTTCATGGAGGTATCGAATGATCTAACTGATGTCTCGCCAAAAAATTTACTTGAGTCTGCAAAAATTCTGGAAAATTATACTTCTTCTAAAACATGCTAAAAATAACTGCAGAAAAGCAACATTTGTTTCGTGGCATGCATTAAAAAGAGAAAATGTCAAGCTATATTTTGATATAAAAATGGCTTCTTAACTCCAAGTAATGAATGAGTAATAATGGTGCAAACTTTATGTGACCAAAGGGAATCACCACCTTAAAATGCTTCTTCTGGCCAATTTTTGTCAAGTTAATTTATTATATCAGAACATTATGAGGCTATCAAAAACAGTGTTGAATGAGGTGATAAGCCGATATTCATGAACTTGGGCTAATTCTAGGACTTAAGATTTTTTGCCATAGAACGTTTTTAAGGTAGAGTAGCTCAGGTAACTCCATGTCAACAGTGGAGTGTTCAGTCTGAAACTGTTAATATATACGTCTGGAATCGTTTACTTACGAAGTGTGTTACTTGCGAAAACCACAGACCAAGTCGAGTACATACAACCGCCAAGACAAGGTATGCAGAAGTCAGCCGTAATTTCTTTAAGGTGTCTTCTGCTGAAAATATTTGATTTTTGTATTCAGTATTGAAACCTTTGTAAGCACTTGTGTAATTGCCTTGTGGGCTATTAAATATCGTGAAAACTGTTTCTATGCATGCAGAAACATGAAATATATAGCGCAACTTTAATACATTGGGTAATTTTGAGGCAGTGTTTTTTGCTCAAAACGCGTGTAATTTTTTCAGCGACCCCGATTTACTATTTAAGAGCACCACCAAATTGCCGAAAAACGCTATTTTTGACGTTACTGTTAATAAAGGTTTGCTTAATTAACGTTTTCAAAAGCTGCATTTGATCGTTTAGCTCATATGGGGCGCTCTCCGAGCTACCCCATGATAATTTCTATTAAAAATGTTCTGCGGCCCAGAAAACCCCTATATATAACTTTTCAGCTAAATCGAAGGCGCAAAAGTTTTCGGTTCCCCCTTGGGCCCTCCTTGAAACCGAAATAAGGGCTTCGGGGTGGGGTGTGCACACTCTTTTCGCTGGTCAGAGTTAGAATGCAGTATCTTAAATTTAGGACTGGAGAAGACTCATTCATTTATAAATAAATATATGGAGTGTCGGAGTGAAGGGTCACTGATTGTGCCTTCTCGTGCTTGTTTCGTAACCATCGCACATAAGTTATGTGCATAAATTTTTTTCATATACGTATATAGACTTACATCGTGCGTGTGTATACGTATATATATTATACGCTATATGCAGCCTGATTGTTATATAGATCTGGTATATTGGTACAATTTTCAGTGATGCAAAGGGATTTGTGGACCTATAAAATGTCAGCGCGTACGAAAGGCACTTGTGTTAGCAAGTGTTTTTATAGGCATGCATTTTTAAATTTAAAGTGTTTTGTATGAACTTCCAAACGAACTTCCAGATTCATATAAACCTTTACGTACATATGCGCATATTTATGCGTATATATCTCTTATTTCTGCAATATATATATATATATATACGTATACTATATACTTCATCGTTTCTTTCCAAATCAGAAAATACGTATATGTTTGTTAGAAAAGCTCGGTACCCAGGCAAAAATATAATATCTGTGTCTATCACGTTTTCATTCCTGAATTATATATATTTGTTATTATACGATGTGGTGGGTTAGGATATGTAGCGCAGCATTATATATCTGCTGCTGTTGGGCGCTCCTGCACGCAGCCCATTGCATGTGTTGCTAGTTACGTGCGTACGTATGTAGTTGCATATGGAACGAAAAGTATGAGAACACGTGGTGTAAGGGGTGTCGGGTGTGTATGTATAATATGCGCTGGCCAGTTATTGAATGAATGATGTCGAGTCGTTAAGTCCCTGCGACAAGCTAAGGTTAGCTAACTCTGCGCAGTGCACCAATGAAGTCAGTCCCTAAATTGTTTGTTTTACATTGCATTCGCATATACGGTCCTACGTGCTTGTAAATTTATAAGTATGACTTCTTGTGTTTGCTGAAGGAAACAGCACACACACGATGTCGATTAATATAAAAATTCTGAAAATTTCAAAATATGCTTACGTACGTAGCACGTAGGACGACGACATGCAAGCAATGTTTGTGTGCGCAAACAATTTGGTACGTATATAATGTTACGTGCAATATTGAAAAGCGTGCAATTTTAAAATTGCCCGATGTTTCCGTGCAATTTTGAAATTGCATGGTCTTATCGTGCAATTTTAAAATTGCACGGAATCTACCGTGAATTTACGTGTGTATGTGAAAGCAGTGTTTTTTTTTTCGCCGACGGCTTGTGTGTAACGTTACACACCTCTCCAAAAATTTTTGCTATTTTTCAGAAAAAAGTGTGTAACTACCTAAAAATTCCTAATTTACTGGCGTTTTTATTACTATATGAATAATTTTATTGGTAACAAATTATTTTTACTTCTTTAGAAGTATGTTCTTTATAAGTGAAAATTGAAATATCAAAATAATGTACTACAAAAGCTGGTGAAGCTTTACCAAATCAGCTTGGCAAAACTATGTAAATAAATTGAGACATTATATATACAGCGCTATGACCTGCATTCGCAGGTATGTACAGAGCCAGAAAATTAAAAAAGCAGCAACAGGATTTACGTTGGGCAGATTTACCCAACGTAAATTAAAGTATTCTCGTAAGGCTTTCTACGTATAGCACAAAACTTTGCAAGGAAGTAGCCGTACGTAAATTTTGCTTTAGTAACTGAAACGCTTGGTGTGTAGACCTTTTTACTAGTAATTATTAGTTCAGTAGTGCTGTGTTTATAAAAAATACTGCATGCAAACCCAAACTCCTCAAAAAGGTATGCGAAATTTCTGAATTTTGAAAAAATCCGTAATAGAAACGTTTGATTAATCTGACAAAATAAAATAGTAGTTTTCACAAAGAAAATTTCTGAAGGCATTATTTGAATTGAACCCTATTATGAAATTTATCTGAACTAAGAGTATACAATTAGTGAATAAATGAATGAACAAATATGTCTTTACTAACTACATAACTGTGGATTGTTAAATCCTGATAAAGCAAATCCTTGGGCAACACCAAAATTAAATGTAAGACAATGTGTAGAAGGGGGGTCTGGGGGGCGAAGCCCCCCAGGAACGGTAAATATGTGTGAACAAATCAATGCTCATTCGAAAAAGCCCCGAGTATCAGGCAAAGTTTGTCCAAAATTTTTGTGTAATGTTACACAGTCGCCAAAAATTTTTTGCTATTTTCCAGAAAAAAGTGTGTAATTACACGCGTTTTTGAGCAAAAAAAAAACACTGTGTGAAAGTGTTTCGAGAATGCATTAGGTGTACCGTGAACCACAGCGTATCGCGAAATATATATTAGGTGTGCCATAGTGTTTCAGGAAACATCAGGATGCATGTACAGTTCAGCTTGAGCAGTCGTAGTTCACTTCAGTCCATTTCTTCTGGGCCACAACGTCTATTCATTTTTCCGTAATGTGGATGAAGCTGAGGTTCTTTAATGAGGCTTTAATGTGGAATGCACTGTAACGCCAATATGAGCCTCGTTGTAGGACAGGCTCATATGTTAAGCGGTTGCAACTTGTTTTGCTTAATTTACAACCTCCCTACGGAACTCATATGTATTTTACAGGCTAGTTTTTGCTTATGTACAACCTGCCTACGAAGACTCATATGTATTTTACATGCGACGAAGGAGCACTTTTTGTTCTTGTTTTCTATTATTTTATATATGTATGCTCCTCTATAGCCACTTTGAGCATGCAGTTCTATGACAAATGTTGCTCAGCTCGCTGAGGGCTTTCATTTGATACCAAATTTGACCACTTTTGGAAAATTTCATTTTTGACCGAAAATCGCCTAAGTCCCCACCCCACCACAGCACTCTATAGCCACTTTGAGCATGCAGTTCTATGACAAAAGTTGCTCAGCTCGCTGAGGGCTTTCATTTGATACTAAATTTGACCACTTTTGAAAATTTTCATTTTTGACCGAAAATCGCCTAAGTCCCCACCCCACCCCACCACAGCACTCTATAGCCACTTTGAGCATGCAGTTCTATGACAAAAGTTGCTCAGCTCGCTGAGGGCTTTCATTTGATACCAAATTTGACCACTTTTGAAAAATTTCATTTTTGACCGAAAATCGCCTAAGTCCCCACCCCACCCCACCACAGCGCTCTACAGCCACTTTGAGCATGCAGTTCTATGACAAAAGTTGCTCAGCTCGCTTAGCGCTTTCATTTGATACCTAATTTGACCACTTTTGAAAATTTTCATTTTTGACCCCATGACCTCCCGCCGACCTGACCCTCCAGATGGCAAAGTGGAACCAGCACAGTAAGATGGGTGGGTCAGACGGCAAAACGGATGCCAGAAATGAGCTGGGCGCACCAGAAAACCCCTATAGACAATGTTTTGAGAGGCTATGTACAGTCCTATATGGTGTTCCCGGAAGTCGGTACCGACCACCGGACCCTCCAGACGGCAAAGTGGAACCAGCACAGCAAGATGGGTAGGTCAGACGGCAAAACACCGGGAATGAGCTGGGCGCACCAGAAAACCCCTATAGACAAAGTTTGGAGAGGCAAAGTATAGCCTACTATGGACCTCCAGGAAGCGGTTACCAAACTGACCCCTCAGACGGTCAAGTGGAACCAGCCCAGCAACTTGGGCTACTCGGGCAGCAAAACTGATAGCGGGAATCGATTCTCCGTCCTAAAAAACCTTTGTATGCAAAATTTGAGCCACCCATGTAGCAAAATAAGCGAAAAAATTAAGTTCAAAGTTCGACCCAAAATTCACCAACTTTGGCCGGCCAGTACCGAAACATTACGCACAGAGGCGGAAAATCATGTAGCATTTGAACGACCCCGATATGTGTACTGTTTAACCCATATAGTCAGTATTACCCCATATATATATAGCCCAGTCTGACTTATTAAGGCGCCTTTGAAGCATACTTTTTGGCCATTTTAGCGTTTTGGCCGACTTGGGCCACTGCCAAAAATTTTTTCCGGCTCCTGGAGGCATAAAAACTAGCTTATTTTCTTATTTTTGATTTGTACTACAAGAATATATATGGGTTTCATAGGCAAAAATTTTTCTATCTGTAGTTATTCAAGCTACAAAACCCCCTTATGAGACATCAAAAGCGAGAAACCGGAAAAAACATCACTCTCGTAAGCGATTTTTGGCATAACTTTTTAACGGAAAGTGGTACGGGGATGAAACTTCAGGAACATACCAAACTCGACACGTACAATTTTTTGCGCACATAATCTGCGCAGGATCTGCGCAGCTTCTGCGCAGCCTTGTTTTACACGGTCATTCGACCATTTTCACTCATATTATAGGGGTCGCTACCGCGACCCCTATGATTAAGCGTAAAACATTTTCTATTTTTTAGTTTTATGCACTGAAAATATATAACTTTATTTTGCCTTTATCCCAAAAATTGTGGGAGGGGGTCGGACAAAAAGGGCACTAGCGTAACCATAAAAAATTTCGGAGGGGGCAAGCTAAAAATGCTCTGAACCTTCTACCGCAACTAAGCAGTTGGTGGAAATTTTCAGGCAAAATCTGGAGCTATCTGAGAAATTTCCGCTGAAAAGTAGCGCCGCAGGCGAAAATTTTTCGAAATATTTATTCGCGCTGCTGCTACTCGTTAAAAAATTTCTTTTGTCTCCGATTTCGGGGGGGGGGGCATGCTCCCTCGCCCTCCCCCCTGGCTACGCGCCTGAAAAAGGGGGTGTCGGAACCCCCAACCCCCCTTCCATGACCCCAGTGGATCCCTTTAATGCAGATGAAAATGAAACTATAAATGCATCGCGGGGCAGCTTCCGCTGCGCCGCGGCTGAGACCTCATCGCTGGGCCCGCTACCTCAGTTAGTTTTGAAAATAAGGGGAAACATTTAGATTTTGGTGTAATTTCATACAAACACTTTGCACGTTGTTGTTCTTTCTTTTCAAGCATATAAATGTAAAGACTATGTATCTATTTTTCAGAATTTGAATTTCCAAAATTGCTGATTTTTGTCGAAAAGTGTCAAAGAGGACCGGAGCGCTGGCTAGCACTGTACTGTGCAAACAAACATTGGATCTTTTCCACAATCCCCCCCTCAATACGAACTGGATGGATTGTGGGTTATTGGGTGATCCAAATCCATTTATATTTTGGGAAGGTGCTGCCTGCGGCTCAGTAATTTCAAAAATTTCAATAATTTTAAATTTTTTAAAGTTTTAAAATTTTTTAAATTTCAAAATTTTTGAATTTTTTTAAAATTTTCTAATAGATTCGATGATGCTGAGCATTTTTCCTTTTTGTAGCAACATCTGAAAATGCTTCCTGCGATCTCTACAGCTGCTCTAACTGTAAAGATCAAAGGAAAACGCCGCCTGTATACAGCAGTAATCGTGTGTCTATTGTTGGCGGCAATTTCCTTTGATCTTTACAGTTAGAGCAGCTGTAGAGATCGCAGGAAGCATTTTCAGATGTTGCTGCAAGAAGGAAAAATGTTCAGCATCATCGAATCTATCAGAAAATTTAAAAAAAATCAAAAATTTTGAAATTTAAGAAATTTTAAAATTTAAAAAATTTAAAATTTTATAAATTTTTAAAATTCCTAAGCATCAGGTAACATCTTCCCAAAATATGACCGCATTTGGATCATCCAATCACCCCCAATCCAACCAGTTCGTATTGAGGGGGGGATTGTGGAAAAGATCCCAAACATTTTTATAAACGCTTGTATCATATCCCATATATAGCATATATACACATAAAATGAGTAGATATGTTTTGTATTTGTGTAAGCTAATGAAGCTTATATATATGTGTGTGTTTGAAATGGACGCTTTACATACTTACATCAAGTATATAAAGCGCTTACGTTATACGTTGCGCTGCACATAGATGACGTGTACGTATATAAATATACTTACGTATATATTTTTATATTTCTATGTTTAAGCCGTCTGTCTCATTAGAACATAGGCTGTCGTCTCAGTTTAAAGGATCTTCAGAAATAGATAGCTAAGTAAAGCTAAGCTTCGTTTGTCTGGGCAATTCCTAACCCATCCAGTTATATGGATGGATATAATTGTTTTTCAGTGTGTGTCAAGGCCAACCCCTGTCTTCCGCTAAGTGTGACATTTTTGTGGTACATACGTATACATTGGCAGACTTGCCAGCTAACATTATATACGTATACGTATATGCCATATATACGACTGTGTAGCTTGGGACTGATGATAATTAGTCGAAATGCCTTTTAAGGATGACTAAGGGACTGGCTTAGCTATTGCATACGTACATATATAAATTTCCAATCTGACTCATCGAACATGTTAGGTTGCATAATTCGTTTCGACAGTTTTCTGTGGTAGTAATTTTAAGTCTGTGTATGTATATACTACAGACTGCAGACAAAGCTTGATGATTCTACAGTGCGTACGTACTTAGTTTTCGCAAATGGAGAAAGCAGTTGAGATCAAATACGTACGTGTGTAGAATAGATATACTTACGTAAAATATGTTATGTACATACATGAAACATCGCACTCAATGATTTTGCTTTCAACTCTAACTGGCCGTAAAGTCAGTCAAATTCTCATACCATATATTCAACTTGCCTGATCGTTTTTGATATCTCACCATTATTAGCTATATATGTCTGTATTTTATTTTATTATATACTACACCTACAGGGTACATATTTTGTACAGGGGGGCGGGTCCCCGCCCCGAAATTGACTTCTCCTCCCGAAAATGCCCCCTTCCCGACATCGCCCCCTCCCGGGATTTTTGCTTCCCCCCCCCCCCGGATTTTTTGAGGTCCCAATTTTTTGCTGAACATAAGCAAATTTTCAAAAACGTTCCGCCGTCGCCGGAGATTTTTCGTAAAAATAGCTACTTTTAGCTTAAATCCTGGCGTTTTTTAGTTCTTTTTGCATTACGCCTGTACCCTGTACTACTAGTTCAATATTTATGCTTGCGTACATTACACACTGCGTGCGATTTCTATTTCAGACTTGTCCAGCTGGGAATCGGAGAAAACCGGGGATGTCGATCTGAATACTGAGTTATTGAATTTTATCAACAGAAATGAAACTCCTGAAAAGAGTGGGCCAAATATATATATATATATATATTTTTTCGATTGCTTCCTCGGTAGGTGTGGGAGGGATGGAGGGTGGGTTTTTTTTATATATTTGTTGCTAAATGTGGCGTTGTTTTTGTGTGTGTTTTGGTTGATTTGTTTTTTGTATCAATTAGATAAGTTAGGTTGGTGGGGCGAGGGCTGAGTTTGGATTTCTGGTGCGGCGGAACCTTTTTTTTTTTGAGGGTTTTGTGTGCGGGCGGTTTGTGTTGGTCTCGGTGGGGGACGGGGCATCGGGGGGGGGGGGGTGGGGTGTTGCCCAAACGCTGTTTTCTAATTTGTGTGGCTGGGTGTGGTATATTTTTTTGTTATATATATTTTTTTTTTTTTATATTTAACTATAAATTCGCTGGAAAGGGGGGGCCCCTTTGGTCGGTACCCTAGCTTGGACGGAACAAAATTTATCAAAGGCGGATTTTTATATATATATATATAATATATATATATATAATATATATATATATATATAGTCAATCGGGAAAAAAACGCCATTTTTTCAAACTTTTGGACGTGGAAAACTCATTGTTTGGAATTTTGGGAAAATTCTTGTAGTTTGAAGAATGGCAACCCCTACGGATTATTTTCATGTATTAATGACTCCTCTAGACTGTAGCAATAGAGAGTACTTTGTGATTTATTTCCTGGGAAAAAAAGCCAAAATCGGGAAAAAAAGCCACTCATCGGGAAAAAAGCCACTTTGGTCGAAGCATATCCTGAAGCCGTAGACCAATTCTGAGTGTTCCATCGTGTTCAGCGTCACTTATTTACCCTAGATTTGTTGTTTACCGAGGCAAATTGGCTTCGTAAAGCATTAAGTACAACTTTTTAATTTGCAGCATAAACTGGCTAGGTTTCATCAAATATAAGGTAAACATACAAATTTTTCAAAAACTTGCTAAAACGAAGGCTAACCACAAAATAGTGTTTTCCAATGAATTCGTAATGCTCTTTTTGGCCAAATGTGCCAGTTTCCGGATGAAATGTGGAGTGTAGCGATCAAAACGACTGACATGACATATTAGTCCAAAAGTTGCTCATTTCAGGGACTGTCCACCTAAAAACGGTATGGCTTTGTAAAACTTGAATTGCTGATTATTTTCAAAATAGTTATAATGCCAGAAATCCAGAAAACTGCTCACTATGGGTCTCGCAAGCGACTGGCTTTTTTTCCCGATGGGTCAAAATCATCGGGAAAAAAAGCCACACCTGCGCAGAGACCACGTGACGTCCTGAATTGTTTACATTTGTATGCGAACAAAGCCAGACATGTTCCCACTTGATTGCAATAGAAATTATTCAGATAGCACTATTGACACGAAAGTTATGAATTTTTGAAACATTACCGTTTTCCCGCCTTTTCAGGAATAAAGTTTTCCAAAAAATGTCGACCCTGCCGTTGACTATAGAGGAGAGCTAGAAAGCTAAAAATCGGCATGTGGGCTTATATTGAGGTCGTCATTCTACATGCCAAATATTACTGCAATAGCTTCACCCGTTAGGCCACAGTGATCGTGGCTTTTTTTTTCCCGAAATTTTGACGTGGCTTTTTTTTCCCGATTGACTATATATATATAGGTTCGGACAACTGAGGTTAGCAGGGCGCAGCTGCTCAACATGCTTCAACAAAAGGGCCTTAGTTGGAAAAAAGTCAAACTGTAACCTAAGAGGGACAGGGTAAAAACGGAAAGGAACAGAAAAATAAGAGAACTTAAAGCGCCAAAAACAGTGAACGCAGAGTGCCACACAACAAGAAACGACTTCCGGACCAAGTAGACTGGCCGGGCGGTAGGGACGAAGGAGATCGGCCGAAGCGGGTCCACAGTATACCTTCTGGGTGTGATAACAGATCTTAAGCTCAGGAGGGAGACAGGCAGACGCAAGTTGAGGGCCTTCCTGGGCTTCCGTCAGACACCATCGGCCATCCGGGCCGGGCACATGGAACAGGAACTGAAGGACAACGCGGGGCACTGGAGAGACAGAAGAAACAGATCGGTCAGAGGAACTCAGAACAATGGGATCAAGCTGGTCATCAGGATCAGAGGACTCGGAACTGGTGGACTCAGAACAGAAATGACGGACAACCCAAGTGGAAGCACGGGCAGACATGATACTGTAACAAAAGGATAAAGGTATAAAGTGAGCTTACTTTCATGAATAGGAAATCGTAAAATTAGACAGATTGGGACTACTCTGGACTAAGAGATTAGGGTCTGCGTTACTGTTATCACTACCTAGGGATCTAAACTGAGGACTTGGGAATGAGAGGCTATAAGGTAGTTATTTGGACAGATTCTAACCCTACAGAAGTTATTGTATGTATCGTTAACAAAGATTACAGAAGGTTAGGATGATACAAAGGAAACTCATCGGGCATGCGCATGCGAAAATCAAGAACATCGGCAGGCAAAAGATCATGCAAAACCAAGGGAACATGGACAAGCAACATGCGTGCTTCTTCACACAAGAACTGCAAACCGTTGGTGTAAGGCCAACCTTCTGACTCATGCAAAATAACAACATAAAGGGGACTGACAACGCATATTGGGGCAACGGAAAATCCCACCTCCAGAAGATGAAATTAAACGACGTAAACGCAGTTTGTGTGGATCACGGGACAGGCGAATTTCGTCATGCACCGGAAAAACAGTAATAGGGACACCGAAAAAGTTTAAAGTTAAGGAAGAGTTTGATTAATAGTTTGATTTTATTTTTGGTTTTCAAGCTTATATTGCTTTTTATGATTTTATTTAGCGAATGTTACTTTTTCTAGGAAGTTTGTATACTTTTTCAATATAAACTCTCTATACAGGACATATTACATTAAGTATTCGTAGCTATACAGTTACTATATCTTTAGAACAATTATATCCATATTTTTTATCATTTTCTACGTAATTTTGTGTCTATTTTTTGGTATATTTTAGCAGCATTTGTTTCTGAAGCCACAATCGGTAGCTGCTTCCCGAGCGCTTCTAATGGGCGTAATGCCCGAGACCTAGGTATCTCTGCGAATGCGTGCCTATACCGTCGGGAAGATGGTGAACCCGAGGTACTGTGCCCAACATGGAGCGGTCGGCACTCACATAAATCACTTCATAACCTGCGGTGTAGATGTAAACTACCGAGGTACAATGCCCATCATGGAGCAGTTTCAATTCACAATCACAATCTAGATCATCGGCATAGATGTCACAACCGAGACCTCTGACATACATACAGTTACAAATAGAACATCCGCCACAGAGAGATACTCAGACCCAACAAGTTTATGACAGTTCAAAGGCTATACAATTTTAGCGTGCAAAGCACGAAATTTCAGAAAATTATCATCTGTACAAAATTCAGTTTTAACAGCCCTTTTTACAAAAACTTTACAAGTTTAGCTATTTTACAAATCACAGATCAAATCAAATCAAGATTATTCCTCAGACGGCAGTTAGTCAAGACATAATAGGACATAATGGGAGTTTGTAACCAGGCCGCGGCCAAATGCGTCTATCAAAACATTCTGACTCTTGCTAAACTGCCAAATTCCGAGGCATTTGGCTAATTGTGGGGCACCGCGGAATGTTGCTGAGGAATCTTGCCACTTGTGTTGGAATTTTGCAACTTGTGTTACTGTAAAAAAGACTCCGCGGAATGTTGCCATTCCTGCTGGAATTTAGCAATCTGTGCGACACAAAAACAAAATCCGCGGAAAGCTGCCGACGTCGTTGGAATTGTGTTATTTGGATTGGCACTTTCGGAATCTTGCTATTTAAGTTTGGAAACTCCCGGAATCTTGCTGATTAAGTAGGAAATTCCATAGAAATGCTGACAGACAGTTTTATGTCATGGCGATACCGGTTCAATCGCCAGATTAAAGGTTTTCTACGTTAGCTCCTAATTTATATGAATGTGCATTGTAATTTATAGAATCAAAGCACGTTGTTGGTAATTACTCACTGAATATAATTGTTTATGCGCGTGAAGGAACATTGTACGATTGTTTCAGTAAGAAACAACGATATATCTAAAGAAAATAATACTTCATTTTCTAACTTTATGCTTCAAAGGGGTGGTGCAAAGCTTTAGGTTTTGGCTGGGAGCTATGGCTCTGTTGGAATGCTTGTGGCTTTATGGTATTTGATTGGATCTCTCAGTCACTTTACATAAATTACTTACTGTTTCTAACAGGATGAATCTTTTTGCTTGTTAACAAAATTATGTACATAGCACAAAACAGTTAAAATAGTCATTTACACATCAATAGTCAAAAAATGTTCTGCGTAGTCCAACTAGTCCCAGATACATCATCATGAAATTGTGTACATAGTTCAGCAAAACAGTTAATATTCGATTAGTCTAAAAGCGGAACAGTCTTGTTCAATAACATTATGTACATAGTAAAACAAAACAGGTTAAGTTGTTAGAGTGATAAGCATCAAATTTATAGTTAGGTTAATAAACAGTCATCCAAAGTTAAATGGGTTCTTTGTGTATTGATTGTAAAGGACAGGGTAATACGTATATACGTAGAGTCCAATCATTTCATACCATCTAAATACACATGTATGGAGTTTATTGTATGCACAAGCATTTTTGTGTTCAAGCATAAGAAAACTTGTAAATACATACATGATATGTTTGGAGAAGTTTTCGCGTGGTGACATCCCGGGAACAAGCTTAATGGTTTGAGGAAATTTAGCTTTTTGCATGGGAGATTCATAACACTCAAAAAACTTCTACTTAAGCTAAAAACTCTTTTTTCTAACACTTTCCGGGTAGCAGAATTTTGAAATACCGTCTTTGCAAGGTAAGAAAATTCCAATCGATTTTAGTAAACATCCGTATCATTGACGTGGTATTTTAATAGCGAATACATTTGGCGTGATGTGTCTTAAAGGAATACTAGGACATGGGTTTTGTAGAGGCAGGAGTACGTCGGTAAGGCAAATTAACAATTGGGTAAACGCTATTAAAGGCAGATACCCACTCCCCGGCTAACCTCAGAAGAAACAGAAGCGGTTCAGCCGTCAGAAGTCGAAAGTGTCTGGGAAAACAATATTCGGGCCCTTGAAAGTGAGTTTTGTGATTTCAAAAAGGTTTACGAAAATTGCAGAGGTGGAAACAATTTCACGGCGGTTGCCGATTGAACCCCAAATGTGATAAGATTACCAATTGGTGGGCGTGCTCAAACAACAATATCTGGTGGCATGGCGACCTTCTTACCCCCCAAGATATGTAACTTCCCAGAGACTTTAACACTCTCAAATAAAGTTTCAGACTTTAATTTCATTTTCAGCTGTTAGCTATACCAGGAAGTAGAACGCCAAACCAAGACATTTTAAAATTATCATGTTTAAGCGTCCGTATAATGTCAGGATAAAGCATAATTTTATTTGGGGGGCGAGTTGTGGATGAGCATTATTTTGGGAATGGGGCGAGTGGGTTAGGGACTATCTCAACAAAACTAGACCAAAGTAGCAACCCTCCCTTCCAGAATATTTGACATGTCGTTTTGCAAATTTCGGCGCCCCTACCCCCACCCCATCCATGTTATAGAAGGCTAGCAAGCACAAGACAAAAATAATTAAATTTTGTTTTAAAGTATTGCATATTTTGCATAAAATCAAATTTTTTCTAAATTATTACAAAATTTTCAGCGGTTTTTGTCTGCACTGTTTAGTTTCTGCATCTGTTGTGAAGAATAGCTGCAAAAAGTAACGTGGAAACAATGACATACACCGGAATCCAACTAGCAAAAATATTAAGTTAACGACTCAATATTGGGAACATATCCTACGTTTCAACAAGTCCCCACCTTCCGAGTCTGACATTGTTAGCATCCATTCTACCGAACACAGCAGCGCCCCCCAGCCTTCCCAGACCCCCCTTCCTCCAGGAAGTGCTCAGCGTGCCCCCCCTTCCTCCCGGAAGTTCCCTACGTGCCCCCCTTCCTCCAGGAAGTTCCCTACGTGCCCCCCTTCCTCCAGGAAGTGCCCAGAGTGCCCCCCTGTCTCCCGAGCCTGTCGCCTACCCTCCCATTCGAATAAGGAATCCTATAGCCCCCCAGGAACGTTTGCAGCGAGTAATAGCCAGGAGTCGCCTGACGAAGGGACCACACCGGTCTCGAAACCGGTCGCGTGAATAAGGTTGGTTAGATTTCTGGGTGTCCACGTTTTGCTATTTTCCTATTCTCACCAATAGAATTACAGTTATTTCATCTTTCACTGACTTCATTTCATTTACGCAAATAAATTGAGTATTATGGTTGCCACATCAATGCTGTTTTCATTTACTGTTTGCTGGGCTGCTAGTTTTTGCCGATTGTACAATCATGCCTACAGACACCAGGTAAATTTTGTTCGGTAATATTGTAGTTTATGTTTCCTTGTGTTTGCTGTCAAAAAGTCGATGTTAAGATCAATAAATGCTAATTTGCCATTGGCTTGGCTGATATTATTGCGGGCGAGTATCTTTTCTCATATGCTACTTTACCCAATATTTGAAATACTTTAATTTTTAAACATTAAATTGGTTCGTTACTGTGTTGTTAATAAATAATTTTACGTCAAAAGACAATTGACCAATAACTTCGACAGTTTGTAAAGAGCAACGCAAAAACTTTAAAATTTCAAAAACATTTTAAAAATTTTATTCTATTTTTAAACCATGGAGATTAATAACGTTATTGTGTAATTGTGTATATAATATTATTGTTATTATGTGATTCTTCGGAATGCCTTTCCATGGAATTTTGCTAAGCATTTTTGCACTGCGGAAAGATCGTGATTCTGGCAGTTTAGCCAGAGTCAGAATCTTTTGATAGACGCAAAAAACAACTCATCGTCAGTAGCAAATTCGGCGGTCTTTTTCACCCTTTTTTAACCTCGGCCATTTGAGGAAGCATGTTTTGGAAACGTTTTCGGTGCTCGTACGTTGCTAAAAATTCATAAAGTTCATTTCGGATATCGGACCAAGAATCCTCTAACCCTGTCAGGGCAAGTGAAAGGGCGCGATAATAGCAATTACCATCTCCTAAAACGTCCAATACTTCGTAAGGCTCATAAAGAGGCATATGCTGCATGAGCACGGGCAGTTTGTGTCGAACCCTAAACCCACGGAGAGCGGCAATTCTCTGTTGCCACCTATCGTCAATGGGGTTGAAGAATTTTCTCCTATTGTAATAGAGCAGGTCCTTTTCGGGCGTTATCGGCTCGTCCGACAGATATTGGGGGGGGGCGTCGCTAGCCTCAGTCTCGGAACTAGAATCACCAGTTCTGAGAACAGGTCCCTTTCCTTTCGGCTGTTTTGGGACAACGGTTTGCGGGCGAGGGGAGGTTCCGGGGTTACTCTTTCCTCAGTCGGCTTACTCTTATATTCTGCGGCAGCTTGTCGTAGACTACGCCTTCGAGCAGTGGGTGCTACCGGCGGTAGAGACTTTGGCACTTCGGCGGTATCCTTTTTTATCTCGACAGGTTTCTTATCCTCCGACCGTGGAGGTGGAGGTAGAGCTCGCATTGGAACCTCAGGTTCCGAGTGTTCAGAAGAGACTTTGTCCTCATCGTGCTCATGAATCGGCGCGGTAATGACACGAGGTTCCACGCACGGTTTCATGTTGTTAAATTGCACATTGAGGCGCTTGGCCCGACGATTGCCGGCCGGATAGACTGTAGCCACGCACCCGAAAATTTTCTCAATTCGGTACGGCCCAATATGTTTGTCTAAGAGTTTGTAGACCTGATCCCGCTTGGCTACGTTGGAGGCCTTAATCATGACCAAATCCCCAATTTGATAATTAGGCTCTACGGCTCGCTTATTGTACTGCTCGTCCTGCACACTTCTGGCAGCAGCAGCTTTCTCGCGGGCTAGAGACCAGGCCAGTTGTATGGCTTCTGTAGCCTCTCGTACGTAGTCGAATCCAGAATATTTGCGATCCGTGGGAATCGCCACGTTGGTTGCACTGGGGAGGACAGGGTCCCAGGCGTGCAACAAGTAGTGTGGGGTTTCCCCAGTGGTAGCGTTGATAGAAGTGTTATACGCGAATTGACAAAAGGGAACCCTGTTATCCCACTCGAGATGGTTTTCGGAAACGGTGGCAAGCATGTCCAGTAAGGTGCGATGCCAACGTTCAATTTGCCCATTCGCGGCTGCGTGATATCGTGTGGTTTCAAGTTTTCGGGTCTGGACCAGGGCACAAATTTCCTTATTGAGATTGGCTACAAATTCTTTTCCTTGATCAGAAATTAAACTTTTTGGTGAGCCATACTGCAAGATAACAAATTCCAGAAAGTTTTGGGCTACGGTATAGGCCTTCTTGTTCTTAATGGGGATCGCTATGACATACTTGGAAAATGCGTCAATAAAACTAAGGACGTGTTTCATACCACTTTTAGAGGCTTTAGAAATGTCCATCAGGTCGCAGTGTACTCTTTCGAAAGGTTCGAGGGCAGGCGGAGGGTGTCGCAATAGGGCTCGCGGGTTGCGCGGAGGTCCCTTTCGCTTCTGACAGCGCGGACAAGACTGTATCCAATGCTTCACATCGGCACGCATGCCGGGCCACCAAAAATGTTCCGAAAGCCTATAGAAAGTTTTATTCTGTCCCCCATGAGCGGCGTAGCGACTGTCATGGCTCTGTCATTGTCTTCGCGTAACGCTTCGGGCACGGCCAAAACTTCCAAAGTAGTGTTCCTAACCCTCTCGAGATGGACCAGTACACCCTACCGGAGATCACAATTTTCGGCCAGAGCAGCAATGCGCACGGCTCGGTTAAAATTACTGGGCAACTCATGGGTTTGCTTATACTTGATCACTTCCCCCAGTAACAGATCCTCCTGCTGCAGGTCTTGCAATCTGTTCCATGACTTTGGATTCAGCGAAACGTTAGAACGATCACGGACAGCTCGTTCGAAAACTTCGCCGAAATGAGCAGACGTGATACTCTTCCGCTGCGGTCGACCGGTTTCGGCCGAGACGAATTCGGGTCTCACTCTTTCCTCCCGTTCAGATTCGGTGTCGAGTTCACGACTTGGACCAGCTAGTGGTGCCGAATGTCCTGAAAGAGCCTCTGGTTCAGTATCCGTCTTAGTCGGATTTCCCCTCGGCGGTAGACGCGGTTGCTTCTGTGGGGTGGGGCACTTTGCTCTGAATCGCTGGATTCGGAAGCCTGTGAAATTTTGGAGACTTTGGTTCTCACCGCGGCGGTACTTTTCTGTGCTCGGCTCTTAGAGATTTTCGGAGTGATGGTGTCAGGGGTGGGCCCTCGCTCGCGCTTAGCAAAAACAGAGTTTATGTGTGCTACAAATTCCTCACTCTCCTCCTGATGGAGAGCAATTCCCTTACGGTCGTTTTCCCCTTCATACCCTTGACACCCTTTAGCAACATCCGCAAACAAGGGATTTCTTGATAGCCCATCTGCGTTTCTCAACTGCGGGTTGTTCCGATGTTTAATTTCAAAATCATACTCAGAAAAGGTCATCTGCCAGCGGACAAGTCGAGAATTTCGCGGGGGATGCTTCATGAGCCACCGAAGAGCCGAATGGTCGGTGAATAACGTGAACGGCGGTCCCCCGTAATGATAGTGCCGAAAGTGCTCGATCCCAAATTTCATAGCTAAACATTCCTTGTCGTGTGTGGAGTAATTTCGCTCGTATTTTTTCAGAGAGCGGGCGGCGTAGGCGCTTTTCAGTCGGCAATTTCAGATTTGGTTTTTGTAATCCAAAAAAGCGCCCACCCCCCGAAAAAACGCCCATGGGCTATATTTTGGAAACTGTCTTATAATTACAGCTTTGCCAATTTTCTACAAATTCGATAAATTTCTACGGATTTGCTGCTCGGCACGTGTCAGTTGCTCATAATATGTCTATCCAAAGAACCGAAGATTGATTACAAACAAACAAACAAACAAAGTCGTTTACTTTATAAGTAACCAGCAATTACAACAAAATCGAAGATTTTATTCAAATACAAGTATAATTCAAAAAAATGCAGTTAAATATAAAGAAGGGCAAGAGAGGATCCTCAAGTGATCAACTGACCCCTTGTCCCCGTAAAAACTGTTCAAAATTTAGGTCGCGAATGAGGTTAGAGAAATTAATCAAATTAGGAGCTGAAACTACATGCTGAGGCAGTTGATTCCATACATTAATATCCTACAATTAAACATATTCTCCAAAGCGTTCGAACGTCTTCTAATTCTTCTTCTTCTTCGATTATAAGCCTTAAAATAGCTTAAACAGTGACAACCTTATTCACGAACTTTTAGTTTTCTAAGTCATGAAAGTGAGCATTGAGAAATCCAAAAAAGCGCCCACCCCCCGAAAAAACGCCCATGGGCGTTTTATTGGGTGGGCCACTGTTTGGCATAATACGGTACCAGTGCTGGGGACTGCAACCCGTTCCCCTTCGGCCACGTGGTTTAAGGCAGGTGATCTAGCTACGATGACCTCTGTGTAGTTCGTACGAATTAATACGCCAGCGGGCGTAGTGCGGTATACGGTAGAGTTATCTAAAACCTTAACCTGTGCATATTCGGAGCAACTGGCATATTCTTTTTTAAGTGTATCATCAGAAAAAGAGATCAGAATTTGCAAACACCTAGCCTTTAGGCTGGTTACAATACCAGAGTCCTGGTGCCGTTTTACATTCTGAAACGTCTATCTCGCGAATTTCCCCAGTATCCAGTCGCTGCGCGTAATCAGGCATGGGAGCGAGGGCTGTGACCCCGCGTTCCCTGGAGTTATACCCTACATTGTGCACTGCGTAGAGGGGTCGAACCTCCTGCGACAGTGGCACCGGAATTTCCAACATAAACCCGAATCGCAATGTCTCAAAATCAATTTTAATTGGATACACCTTTCCGAACTGATAAATGAGGCTCGGTTCCTGACTTAGCAGGGAGTTTCTCAAAGTCGGGTGATTGCGTATTATCTCCTTCAAAGTTTGCAAATTCACTAAACTCGGTGTTACTTCAGAACGCAAGCCGGCGTGCATGACAGAATTCAATCCATCCCGTAGGGTTGACGTGAAAATGTGAGCAAGCAAGTGCATGTAAATTTGCCTCATGTAGGAGAAGTTTGAACAGCGGGCCCGAATAATCAATGTTGTCAAATCTTGCACCGTGTGATGCAGAAAAGCATAAATTTCTTCATTCGCGTGAATGATTTTCTTGACGGAGTCGGTTATCTTTAGCTGTTCCTCACGCAGAGTATGAAAACCTTGCTCAACTGCCTGGACCTTCCCGTCCAACTTGCCCATGTGGTAGGTATTGGCGAGACTGTTGGCTATCCCACCTATTCCCAAAGCTCCGGCTAGTAAAAATTCGATAAAGCGTTTTTGCCGTTTCGGGGCCTCGCTAGTCATCGGATAGGAGGAACAGACTCCCGGAGTGGATCGACACAAACTGGCCAGCAACTTTGAATAAAAGTGAGTATTCAAAACCCCCGAATAGAGCTTTCTGTATTCAGCTTTAATCTGTTCAATTTCCTTATCCAGAAAATTATGCTGTGGGCAACTTTGGTTGATCATCCTAACGCAGTATTGGTCAGCTTTCGATTTCCCCGTGGTCAAGTCGATGCAATCCTCCTCATTTGCCCACTCGGGCGGTTTCCAGTTTGGAGTAATAGGAGGTACGGCCAACTGCACTATCAGGGCCAAGTACTCGGTCTTTTGTGAGATTACCCCAATTCCCGCGGGACTTAGCACGGCTCCCCACCTAGGCAAAACGACGGTTCCAATTTTGGCGATCTCATCAGCTAAAAAATGAGAGGAGGACATGCCAGAGGCAGTTTGCGCGTGTGCGGAGGCGACGCAAAAGGTCATGATCATCCAAAAAAGCGGTACTCCCAATTTTCGAATAGCCCCCAACCCCACATACACAGACAAAAATGGCAGAAACAAAATAGCTAATGCCTGTCTAATCTCCTTCTCGGGAGAGCATTCATCTCTCTCATTCACACAATCTATTAGCTCGTCAGTTCGAATTTCACACTGTATTGCCGTGGTAGAGACGTAGGTCTTCTGAACTTTTGATTCCATAACGCGTTTCAGTCGGACCTCCTCTTGCCGACGTGCCTGCTGGGCGGACACAGGGATAAAAAGTTCTTCCTCCGTGGAAGTCACGGAACTTAAACTCAAGAAACGTTCAGGGGAAACATTTCTCGTTTTATAGGTGGTACCCGGGCAGGTACACACCATCGGCTGTTTACACATCATCACTCTATGTTCAAAGTGCGGCGAAACGAGGCAGCGCTTAGCATGCATCATACAGTTCCGAGATGCATGTCTCACGGACCGCACAGAGTAGTGATCTGAATAATCTGATTCCGAATTGTGCCTTGAGCGATCCTGCCGGTTTTCATGCGACCGGTCGGAATGTCGGTCGCTGCCGCTGGAGTCCGAGTTACCAGACCTCCGGGAATGTCAACGGGTACCCTCCCAATTTTGGTCACCTCGTTGTAATTTTGAGCGCGTCACAGCAAATTTTGGGCCGTACTCACGTTTCATTTCCGGAGGCATCCGGTCTCTGGGATGTCGCCGATCCCAATACCGCCGCTGTTCTCGGCGTTCACCCCAGGAGTCTTGAGTGGCCCGATAGTTTGACGGACGCGCGCCTTCCCGACGTTCAGAATAATTTCCACGGTTGTCACGCCAATTTTCGGTGTTATTTCGATTCGAAAAGTTCCTATTATCGCCATTGCGTTGGGAGTAATTTCCATTTCCCCCAGAATTTCGTGAATCTCGGTTTCCACCAGAATTCCTGTTAAAGTTGCGGTCAGAATTTTGGTTTCCTCCCCTATAGGCTCCTCCACCAGGCTGGCGGCATTCTCTTCGAACATGACCCGGCTTATTGCAATTGAAACAAGTGGTGCCAGGCGGTAACTCTCGACTACGGTCACTACGGCCAGCACCGTTTAATTTCTTAGCCGTTTCGGCCTCCAATTTTTCGAATCGGATTTTCAAATCTTTCATAGCCCTTTCGGCTTCTGCAATGGCAGCGGGAGCATTTTTCTCGCTCATAAAATTTGGTTCAAGAAAAGAGGGATAGGCCTCGCCTGGATATTCTCCCTCGGCCTGCAAGGCCTTTTCAACTGCACGTTCCAAAGTTTTGCAACCAGGCGGCACCCGGACCTTCAAATCATTACGTAACCCAAACAAGAACAATCGTAACTTTAGAAGTTCTAGCTGCTGGTCGCTAAAACCATCGGCTTCCTTGAAACTCAACCTAGCATAACGGTTCAAACGCATCAAATAATCGGTAACAGTTTCCCCTTTTTCCTGTTTAACTTGAAACATGAGAGATGAAGCGTGTAGCGCGGTGTGCGGAGGGGTCATCACCTTTTTAGCGGCAGCTACCAACTCAGCCCAGGTGCCCCGACAAGCTTTTGGTACTGAACGAAACAATTCTAGAGCCCTCCCTCGCAAGGAACTTGAAAAGGTTAAGATGGTCTGCCCCTCATCAAAACTCATAACCTGGCAGAACCGCTCGTAGTGTTCAACGTGCTCATCAAAAGACTCTGAGGGGTGGGCGTGATAAACGGGCACTGAACTGTATGCTGCAGCCACACCCTGAGCTCGTATGGCCGAATGGAATTCAGTCAAAGTTTCAGTCAGTTTACTGAGCGCTTGGTTTTCTGCGCTCTCGCTTTTAGTACTTTCCGATTCAGAGTTAGCATTTTCAGGAACTTCCGGTTCCTCTGAGTCAGACATGTTTTTAGGCTTTATCAAATGTAAACTCCAAAAATTTTGCTGCTTCAAACAACTTTGGTTATGGCACAACTCGCAAAATTCAAAATTAAAAAAATTTTCCAAAGTTTTAGTTTCACTCACGCACCTAACATAGCTATGTAGGTAATCCTAACGGTCACACTCACACTCAAACGCTGAAATAAAACAAGCACTTTAGAATACGTACAGTAAAGGAAATTAATTAAATAATTAATAATTATGTAAAGGGTTAACTATCTTTGTAAACCAGGGGGAGAAGTGAAGTGCAACTCAAAAGTCAACTTTATCAATCGTGAGTTCTTTTAAGGTGCTGGTATCGCTTTGTGTAAATTTGACCCTATAGGCTTTAATTCTTTATGAAAGTGGATGAAACTTTCCAAATATACTATTTCGGTGCTCTTTAACATTCTGGGACCAGTCCCGCATTTTTAGGTGCAAAGATAAGAAATTTTTGGTTTTTGTCATTATTCTCTCAGCACATAGTCGAGACACCAAATTGGTTGGTATGGCTGGAAAGAAGGCGCAAAAATGAACAGTTTTGCTTTTACAACTTTTGAGCTATCTCTAGTGGTTAAGTCAGTATAAGCAAAAAACGATTTTTGGGGTCCAAAAATGGCCGTTTTCGAGGAAATCAGTTTTCTCAAAATTACTGCCAAATCGTACGGACAATTTTGGTTTATTTATACTCGATCGATACACAGTCTCATTGCACATTTTATCAATGCCTATTAGCCGGAGTTTGTTGCTCTAAGCTAGAGATTTGGCCGAAAAACTATTTTGGCAAAACTGCGATTATTTTGTTTTGAACATCAATTTCTCAAAACCTACCCAATGGATTCGCGTGATTTTTGGCAGAATGAGAATTCGCAATATTGCGGAGGGACATTTTTCTTGGTTTGAGCTAAAACATCTCCAGTTGCGAGAAAACTCAATGCAAAGTTGCGAAATTTCGTGTCACCGCACATTTAATGGATTTTCTTGACCGCTAAGACCTGCTGAGCCAAATCCCAAAAAATGTCCCTCGGCCCACATGTCTTTTATAGGACAGCACAAGAAAAAATTTTGGCCGATTCCACAGTTTTGAGAAATCGATGTTCAAAGATTTTTGGTCTATATTCAGCCTGTTAGATGTCAGTATGTCAGAAAATTTTCGCTATTTTTTGCGTATTTTTACTAGTTTCGTACTTTCATGAGAATCTACAGATTATAAGCTTTAAAATGATGTATAAAGCTCTTTTAAAGTCACAAAATTGCGAAAGTTAGGGCGTTTCAAAAACTACCCACAAAAGCACTGCACAAAACGATACCAGCACCTTAAAGGAAAGTTGACGGAGCCACTGTTATATTCAACAAAACGACAAATTTATTGCGCGTAGTTTTTTGAATAATACCAGTAAGTTAACTCGCGTCCTAATAATTTTCCTCTCAGGCAGGCTCCACATGTAAAGAAACGGCTTTCGGTTAGGTAATGCTATTAGTCAATTTGGGTACTGAGAGGTCTATTTCACGTCTTAGAGCTCAAACTTCAAACTTTAATCTCTCAGCCCTTTCTAATGGTACAACTTTGGGGGTCGGGCAAACTTGTCCTGGACAGAATAACAATCAGAGCACTGTTGAAATGGCTCAATATCACGCAACCTGAGCACTGGTTAAATGGCTCAAAAGTCAAGTCAGTCTATCCTAAAATTACCTAATAATTAGTTGACCGCTCAATGGAACTTTGAGGTCAACTAATTATCCTACTTAAACAAGGCTTCCGTAACTAGAACTGTGGTCCACCTTGTTCTCAAATCAAGTCCCGAAGCTACAAAAGTCAAGTCAATAGGTGCACAGCAATAATTAGATTACAATTTACTGAATTAAGTAGGCAGTCGGTCACTAAGGTCCAGCGAAACTAATGATATACAATTTACAACTTCCGCAATGATAAGCGTTACAAGTGGGTAACTCTCCTATAACTCAGACATCAAACCAACAACTCAGCTTTGGTCAATCCGGTTTCACTAATCAGTATTTTATACCCGTTTTACCTTATTCCCAGTGAAAATCCAAAAGTGCAGGATGTAGAAATACACAGCAAATGCAGGTTCACAAATAGACAGGGTGAGAGAGAGGTGACGTGACAAAACAAACGACTATTTCCACTCGCGAAACGGACAAGTTCGAACACAGCAGGCCAACAACAAGGCGCACACGTAAAACACAGCGAAGGCGTAACAGCCACACGAGAAAACTGAGCCACTCTCTGGGCACAACCACACTTCAAGCGAGTCAACCTCAAACTGATCAAAATTGGGTTCAGTCACCTTCACCCTCTCCACTACCTGTCCACGTGAAATTCTGCAATTTCGGTTTTTTTGATTTCTTTTGATGTGAAGGCGAAAATCTTAGAAAGAAAAGGCATACGTCATGATAAGCATGACGTATGAGATTGCTTTTGGGCTCATGGGGCTCCTAAAATTTCATAGGGTCAGCAAAACACAGAAACACAGAGTAAAATACAGAAACACAGAGTCAAATCTACATAGGGTCAGCAAAACACAGAAACACAGAGTGAAATACAGAAACACAGAGTCAAGAGTTTGAAAACAGCGAATTAAACACCAAATTAGTCAATTTTTAACCATTTCTTTTACCTCTGGGCTAAGAATGAATTTTTCTTGCCCTTACATATATACAGCTGAATAGACGAAACAGTAAATTTTGCTGTAAAATGGTCACCGTTGATTAAACTACGCAGGCGAAGATTTAATTAAAGTTAACGTTTGCTCTTGATTAAAGTCATCGAAAGAATTTCACTATAAAGCGACTATGTGTGTAAGCGGCTGTGTAGTTGGCTGTAGGACATAGTTGGCTGTTGGCTGTTGGTTGTGTAGTTTCCTATAGGCTGTAGGCCTGTAGGAAGTTCGCCGGGGCGGCGCTTTTCCAGAACTTCTCCACATGGGCAACGGTCCAGGACCAGAATGTCTTCACAGCTACACTGCCCTAGAACAACGAACGCTACTAAAGAAACTATACGGTGCGAGGGGGTGCTGATTTTGTGATGAAATATGTTGAGGTTTCAAGATTACGAGAAAAATAGGCGAGGTCGTGGAGGAGGACTCTGGGGGAGTGTTGGAATTGCGTAGTTAAGACGGTGTTTGAGTTGTGAAGGAGTTGAACGAAACTGCGGCGAACCCAAAGGTCAATTAACAATGTTCCTTTTCGCTCGGAAATTTTTTTCTGATTGGTTTTCGCGGTTATGAATTTTAAAAATGACCTCAGATTGCGGCTACGTAGTAAGCGTCGCTATGCGTCACCACCCATGACCAAAAGCACGTCGACGTCGATCCAAAGTAAAATTTCAATGCTAACCATATTCGTCCAAGTCCAGGTGTATAACTATAAAGGCCTTTTCGCGGACGAGTTAAAAGACTATACTTCCTTCACTTCCATCATTAGTGTGTGACATTGTGAAAACTAGCTTTGAAATATTCACACAGTTTGCTTCTACGCAATTTTCCCGGATCAGACGGATCAACCGATTCACACTGCAAAGTCCGGTCTAATTGGATATGATTAACAATTTTTACTGTATCGATCAATCAAATTTCTTTCTGGCCGATCCCAACAAATTCAACACCAAGCATGCAGGTTGTCTTTTAATTTAAGGCTGTGCTTTAAAAAAGCATGTGCTAAAACAAGCCTTAACAATTTTTATGCATTTACTTTTCTGCAAGCAGCGAATTTTTCATTTTTGCTTACTTGTGACCTGAAATAATTACTTGTTTTCAGAATGCACCTGTAATCCAAGAAAACAACACCGCGTTTCTTCACCATATTGTTGTTTATCACTGCCCCATGGATATGAGTGATTATGTCGGCAAACAAGAACCTTGCTTTGCAAGAGATGGCACCAACCAGTCACCAATGTATCAATGTACTGTCAAATCTCTTGCAGGCTGGGCTGTAGGGGGAAATGTAAGAACTTTGATCGTTGACCTTAAAGTTTGCATAAACACTTTTAAATCCAGATTCGTTCAATTTAAAATTTAATTATATTTTACATTAATACTTATATTGCTCAAAGTTATGTTTCAGTTTTGAATATTTTCTGCAGATATCTTCAATAAAAGTACCCAATTCTGATTTGTATTTGAAGACAAAAACATTCTCATTACTTTACAAGGCTCAGATAGGTTTTTCAAGGGAACACCTAACTAAAGAATAAAGCTACACAGTGCACATCACCAACCTCCCGAAAAATCGGGCACCTGGCGTTAATGGAATCCGCCATCTTCTGCATAAGCAGCAGATCACCTACCAACTGAGTTTCAGTGGGATGAAATTCTACCAAATTCGAGTCTTATGCATGGTGTGTACAGCTTGCGATGCATGGCTGCGCAGCTCACTGCAATTGGAGTAAGATAACGCCCAAAGCACTGCAATTCCCACAAGCAAATTAAAGGATTATTATTAAAGCTTGCTCACCAAATTTCTATGCGTTCGGTATAAAGGCACCTGAAGTATTACGCACGCTACAAGTTGGGAGGCTGATCCCTAATTGAAGTTGCTGAAGCAGACAGTTGTCTGTATCTGTATGCTTCAGCGTGTGTACAGCAGAACTCCAACTTTAGGCAGCACTACTGTTGTTGTTGTTGTTGTTGTTGCTATTGCCGGGCTACTCAGCCAAGAGGCTATATGAGGGCGCAAACCTTTGTCTCTCCCTATCAGTCATAGCTAGTATGACTCTCGCTTCGTCGCCTGAATGCTGTCCCACAATGGGCAGCTAGAACAGAGACCTTCTTGGCCTTTCGGCTCCGGTAGTAAGACATCCATTAACTGCTCATATGCAAGGTAGATGAGCACAGCTCTACTCTACTGTGCCACTGTAACGAGTTCGTCTTGTAAATCTTATTTTGACACTAACGTCTAGTCATATATATTTGCCAGTTTCTTGAAATCAGAGTCTTGGCCAACTTTAAAATTCGACAAGAAGTCTGTGGTTATGCCAAAATGGGAGAAACTTCAACAATTGCAAGAACTAGGTAGGCACGACGTAACTGATAAGTTGTAACGAATTTCAGGGAATTTCTTACCCTGACCATTTGGGATATCCACTTATGGAAGAAGGGGATAGTCCTTTTATTCTTATGGAAATTCATTACGACAATTCCGCCTTGCAGAAACGTAAGAACTTATACAGGCTTCGATCAAGTTCACTGAAGACTGAAGACCTCTCTTCCCTCAACCAAATGAATAGATAACAGATTAGTTTGGTTTACTTTACCTGCGTACCTACTATCAAGAGTGTCTAGGTACATGCTATGATCGCTAACGGCTGATCCCCCCCTCATGTGTATGCTCACTTCAAAGAAATTAGAATTTTTTGCGTGTTAAAGCTCGCAACAGACGCTCATTGAACCAACTGAGTAGTTGTGTTTTCGAGCTTCAGCATGCAAGCGTAGCGGCTAAATTTGTTTGAAGTGAACATACACGTTTGTGGGGGGTCAGCCGTTAGCGTGCAGTGCATGTAGGGGCCTGCAGCGGATACCAGAGAACCTGCCTGTTGTCTAGTGATGTGGATCGGATCGACAAATTTTCGGATCCGATCGACCGGATCGGATCGGTATCGTCTTTCCGGATCGCCGATCCGGCAAATGAGGCAAATTTCAAACATGTGTATCAATTTTTTTACAAAATTGCAAAATTTTTCCGAAGAAAGTTTCAAAATCTTTCCTGAATTTTGTTCAAATGTTGAATTTTCTGTTGCCAATGTTTTTGTTTTATGTTCTCACCCTGGATAAATAAATTCTTATATGTGTATATCAAAAGGTTCTATTGAATTGCTCTCTAATATTTCCTGCTAATTAAATTTTGGACAGTCCGACAGCGCATTTTTTAAATTCAGTACTGCTGCTGAAAGTGACTTATTCAGGTATAATTAAAAATTCTCAACTAATAGGAACGTTGTGTGAAATTGGAAGGAAAATTTTTAGCCCAAGTGCGTTGGCTCAGAAGTGGAAAATCAGCAAATTCCGCCGGAGGGCACTTTTGTATATGCTATTGTACGACCAAAATTGTGTTCGGTCGTTTATTGCGAACTTATGCCTTTAGAGCAAACCCCACCCAACAGTATATTTTTAGAATCGTCCTGAACTGGAGATTTAGAACAACCTGCATATCGGGACTGAATCACGGAAATATTTGATATGAAATATTACTTATAATAGTCTATTAAAATATTTTTCTAAAATTTAAAAAGCATTGAAAATTATGAGCTGGAACCAGTACCTGAAAATGTACCAATTTCTCGAGTTCACTATTCACAGATGGAAGTTTTTGTGAATTCCAGGAACAGGGCGCATTTCTGGGATCTAATTGTATTGTATTACAAAGGTTGTTCAGCTCGTCAAGATCTTTCGAGTCAGGATCCATAGCTCCATAACTGTTGGTGAAGGAAAACATTTAAACCCGGAAAAATTTTTTGGGCATTTTGGGAAATGATTGAATTATTAAGCATGTTCAGATTGTCAAGAGCTTTTAAATGACAACCATGTCGTGATCATTAAAACATTTAAATTCCGGAAATTTTGAAGAACGAAATTCCGAAAATTGGGTGCGGTTTGGTTCAAAAGGTACAAGTACAAAAACATGCGGCGGAACCAGATCTATTTAATTACGAAAACTAAATCTTCAATGTGCATAAATTTTAGTAAACCTTTAAATATATGTTTTAGATTTTCCATAAATAAAAACCGGGATTTCAGATTTCCCAATTTTCCATGTCGTTTCCATTTCCGAACGATATTAAAACATATACATTGCTTACTTATAAATACGACCAGAGTTGATTTTTTGGTCTTACACCCTTGATTTTTCAATTTTTTCTTATCTTTGTATAATTTTTACTTCTCATTGTTTGTCTTTTGTGTAGTTTTCACTAAAGAGTAAAGTTTGAAGAAGAGTTTTGCAAAATAATGGGAAATGGGAAAATATAGCAATTTAGGTGTCTACAATTGAAAATTAAAATTATGGTCGGATCGGATCGGATCACCGGCCATTTGCCGGATCGGATCGATAAGTGATATTGGCTGCCGATCCGATCCGATCCACATCACTACTGCTGTCACACTCTTATATATTATGTACTTTTGCTACTATGCAGTCTCTGTGTCATCGGCTACTGAGACTGAGTCATGTGTAATGCGGGTTTTCCCCTTTTTATTCTTTTCAAGTCATGTTGATCCACTTTTGTTCAGCATGTGTTTGTATGTGTTTGAACTAAAACGCATCTGATTGGCTAATTCCCTACCTTATATATGTCAAATTTGCGTGTATAAGTGGACCCCCGAGATCTCGGGAGGGGGGGGAGGGGGTTCCCGCTTAGCATTGTTAAGCGTGTGTTTATATGCAGTCGAAGTGAAATGCACTGATGAGGATTACGGTAGCTAAAGTATCCAATCAAATACATTTCAGTTCAATCGCATACACACGCTTAACAACGCTATGATTGGGCCAATAGGGCCATAAGCCAATCAGATGCGTTTTAGTTCAAACTAATATAAACACATGCTGAACACTGGTAAGTGGGACCCCCCGAGATTTCTTCCTTAATGTGCCGAGCATCTCGCAGGTTATTTCCATTAGGAAGGGCCAAGCTTCCCATTCCTGCTATCATATACTCTTGGTAAAACAAATAAAACACATTCGAAATTTTTTCTTTGCAATGCAGGAGCTAGATATCCTTTTTTGCCGCTTTGCCTCCTGCAGAAATGTCATACCAGACCGTCCCTCCAACCAATCGAAAAAGCAGAGATCCGAGTATACGTGTTGCAGTAATTTCTGTATTCAGTAAATACTGTATTTACTGGCCGATTTCAGTAAATACGGTATTTACTGAGGTCTGACCAAAAATGTAGAAAGCGAAATTATTTTTGTATATCTCAAAAGTGCTTCACGATAGTTACCATAAAGTATATATTTTCCGAACCGGACTGGTGAGATCTTTCTTTTCGTGAAAAATGTTTTTTGAAATTTCAAAAGGCACCGCTTTTATATGTCTAGAAATATTGGTACATGGTACCGCTGTAATGAGTTGAGCTAGGGACTTAAACCACCAGGATCAAACACCACTACTTACGACTGGCGCAACGAATGCTGACCGGCGACTGCGGGTGGCTCACGCAACGCTGACAAACTTCGCCAGGGGAAAACGGCTAGAATTCGTGGGGTACGCCAGCGGGGAACCAGACAAAAATAGAGAGAGTCACACAGCAGGAATTAAGCTCAGATATAAATAAACTCCGGGCTACTCCCAGAGCTCTACTTAGCCACCTAAGAGATCAAAACCTAGTAAACGAGGTTAATAAAAGTTAATTAAATAAACTAAAGACAACTGAGCACTTTAATGGGCGGAAACAAGAACCTTGCAACAGAAAATTCCCGTCTGAGCTACCCAGATGGTAACAAATAAATAATATCGGGCTACCCGACTGCAAAATATACAACAATACCAGTTATAAGGGGCTAATAATAACATAGGAGGAACACCAGTAAATAATGGGGGAGGGAAATAAAATTAACAAAAAGGGGAAAGGGGGGTAAGCTAACAAAGACAGCCCCAGAGGGACGGGGGCAACCCCGCAGAATAGGAGGGGGAAGAGATGGGGAGTTAGGAGCTAAAATCAAACAAAAAGGAAAATAGTTAGCAAATAAATTGGGGATTATAATGGGTGAGACTAAAGAAATTTTGAGGAAAAAGGAAAAATAAAAGAACGTACTAACGTGGCTGAAAAAACGAAAAGGTGGGGACCCCAAATTACAGCACCGACCGATCACAGAGAAAGAAGACTCCCAACTGACTAACTAGTCGCGTGATGACGAAAGGAGAGGATTGTTATGCGTTTATAACGGGGGGTCTATCTTTGTTTAGTCAACATAATTGCAATGTTAAATTTACGCTCGAAAACAGGAAAATCAAAGGTTTTAGTTGATTTTCAAAATATGAGCATAAAGTTAGCACTGCAAATTATTTAAAGGGGGTTTTACACACAAAACAATACAAAATCATCGGGCTTCCCAATGATTATAACAACATCATATTTAAGAGAAATTTTGGGGATTTTTAGAGAGTTTTAAGGAAAAACTACGAAAGATAAAAATAGAAAGGGACTTGGAAAGGGGGTGATAGCGGAGACGCTATTACCCACATTACACTGCTACGATTTTTGGAGGAAACTTTCCCCTTTTCTGAAAGTCCTACACACCAAATTTCAACTTTTTTGGTTGAAAATTGCGTGAGTTATTCTATTTTTTGATTTTCAAAATAATTTGATCTTTGCCGCTTTTTCGGCTTTGACTGGCTACTACTCGTGACTCGCCAGTGGAAAAAATTTGCGATTATATTTTCAGGGCCACCTGGGCGTCTGCTTTGACGAATATATGTCGTATTTCAAAATTTAAAAGTAGATGTTTTTCGGAAAATTCCACTTTTTGACCAAAATTTCGGCATAGCGAATTTGCAAAAGTGAGTAAAAATAGCATAATCATAAAGTTCAATCTGAGCTGAATCCAACAATATAAAGTTTTCGTGCCTACAAGTTATATTGCATCCGCAATGATTTTTCAAACAATTTCGCTTATTTCAGTGGGTTTTTGCTGGTTTTCAGCAAATCAAGGCAGCAACATCAAAGGGAGCCAAAAACCACCGGAAATACGAGATACCTATTGTTTGAAAAATCATTGCGGACGCAATATAAGTTGTAGCCATGAAAACTTTATAGCGTTTGATTCAGCTCAGATAGAAGTTTATGATTATGCTATTTTTACTCACTCTTTCCAGATCGCCAGATTGCCAGATTATGGCGAAATTAGGATCAAAAAGTGGCGTTTTGTCGAAAAACCCGACTTTCAAATTTTGAAATACCACATAAATCACTGCCCAGGCAGTCCTGAGAGACTAATCAAAAAAGTTTTCCACTGAGCGAGTCACAGTTGTAGCCAGTCAAATTTAAATAAGCTGCAAAGATCAAAGGATTTTGAAAATCGCAAAACTTGAATAACTCACGCAAATTTTAACCAAAGTTGAAATTTTTTGTGTAGGACTTTCACACAAGGGGAACCAGTCATTTTTTTTAAATTGATACAGTTTATGGTTTCCGGTTTTCTCATGTTCCTCTTTGCAAATTTGCAACTTCAAAAATACTATTTATTTCAGACATTGCTTTGGACAATTCTGGAATGAGATTGTATTTCACCAAAGTTCTAAGGCCGATTGAAATAACTAGCATAACGTTTGGAATGGGAGTCAGTCCTGAAAACATTATGATTCCTCCTGGCCAGAAGAGATTCACTTTAAGATCATTTTGTGATGCTTCTTGCACTCAGGTTAGTGCAATTACTTCGATATAAATTTTTGAAGAAGACCATTATTATTATTATTATTATTATTATTATTATTATTATTATTATTATTATTATTATTATTATTATTATTACTTTAATCAACACCCCAACCATAAACTGTTAATAATAAATGGTCCGTCAACGAGCAGAGCATAGTTTTTGCTCTGATAACATAGAGCAACCTAATGGCACACTCTTATATTATGTACTCTTGTTAAAACTTAATAAAATCTAATTAAGTCCAACCGAAAAATGTAAGGAGCGAAATTGTTTTGTTTATACTGAATTATCGGTACATTTTTGCTGCAGCAATGTATATATTTTCTGAGCCGTCATGGCTTGAACTTTCTTTTGGTTGAAAACGAAATTTGAAGAAATTTAAATTCTTCAAAAGAAGCCGATTTTTTTAAGTTTTGAAAGATCGGTTGACTCCAGGAAGTAGCCGTTCGGTGGAAAATTAGCCCATGTCCCAAACACATTGAATCCCGAATATAAGCTTATTTCGTCAAGAATTGCAATAGTTATTCAATTTTCAATATCGTTTGATCTTTGCCGCTTTTCCAACTTTGACTGCATTTTCCTCGCGACTCACTCAATGGGAAAATTTTTCAATTGGATTTCCACGACCGCTTATGTGTCAGGTTTCATATGGTGTATGTGGTTTTTCAAAATTTGAAAATAGATTTTTTCGAAAAATACCACTTTTTGACTCAAAATTTTGACAAAGCGAATCCAGCAAAAGTGAGTAAAAATAGCATTATCATAGAGTTTAATCTGAGCTCAGTCTAACGCAATAAGGTTTTGGTGGCATTTCTAAACAATTTCGCATTTTAGCTGGTTTTTGGCTAGATTACACTATTTGCGGCAAATCAATGCGAATCTTAGCAAAGCTTGTCAGAAATCAGCTGAAATAGAGAAATTGATTAAAAATTCATTGCGGATGAAATATAAGACGTAGCCAGCCACGAAAACGAAACATTAGTTGGATTCAGCTTAAATTAAACATTATGATTATGCTACTTTTATCACACTGTTGCTGGATTCGCATTGCCGAAATTTTGGTCAAAAAGCGGTATTTTTCGAAAAAATTGATTTTCAGATTTTGAAAAACCACATCTGTCATATGAAAGCTGACACAAAAGCGGTCCTGGAAATCCAATTGAAAAATTTTTCCATTGAGTGAGTCGCGAGTAATATCCAGTCAAAATTGGAACAGCGGCGAAGATAAAAGGATTTTGAAAATCGAAAAATTGAATAACTATTGGAATTCTTGATGCAATAAGCTTATATTCGGGATTCATTGTGTTTGGGGCATGGGCTAATTTTCCACCGAATGGCTAGTTCCTGGCGCCTACCGATCTTTCAAAACACATATATCAATCTCACACACATCTCACCTCATCTCATTACACATACACAAACACACACACACACACACACACACACACACACACACACACACACACACACACACACACACACACACACACACACACACACACACACACACACACACACACACACACACACACACACACACACACACACACACACACACACAGACACACACACACACACACACACACACACACACACACACACACACACACACACACACACACACACACACACACACACACACACACACACACACACACACACACACACACACACACACACACACACACACACACACACACACACACACACACACACACACACACACACACACACACGCGCGCGCGCGCACACACACACACTCACACACACACACATACACACACACACACACACACACACACACACACACACACACACACACACACACACACACACACACACACACACACACACACACACACACACACACACATCAATGACACACCAGAACAAGAATGGTTAAATCAACCAACTTATCTTTGAAATTTGAAGAAGTTGGTCTAATCGTTATTAAATTCATTTCTGTAATTTGTTGTTTAAAGTATATTGTCTAGAATTTTCCACCTGATGGTATAAACATCATAAATGGATTCCTACACCAACACTTAGCAGGTACGAAGATTGAAATTGATGATTGTTGTTGCTAAGTTGTTTTTACATTAAATTATATTCAATAAATATCGGATATCTGCATGACTCAACGGCGGAATATTCCCCGTTTAGCGGTAATCTTGTTTAGGTTTTTTCCTGGGGGAGGGGCCCGGGCCCGGGGAGGGAGAAATTTTCGGTGTGGAAATTTTTTGCAAAAATGAGCCAAAAAATGAGAAGCCAAAAAATGGTATTTTTGGCGTATTTTGCATGGTGCAACGCTAACAGTTCTCAAAATGCCAGGATGTAAGCTAAAAATAGCTCTTTTATGAAAAAAGCTCCGGCTCAGCTGGACAATTTTTAAAATTTTGCCTGTTTGTGGCGTACATTTTGGCCTCCAAAACTCCCAGGGGGGAAGCAAAAATCCCTGGAGGGGGTGATTTCGAGGGGGGGGGCATTTTCGGGGGGGGGGGAGCTCAATCTCGGGGGGTCTCCTACCCTGTAAAAAATACACTGCAGAAACTTCTTTACTACGGAAATAAAATGCAGCTTAATTTTGGCTCAATTTAACAAACTTCGATTGCATTTTTTCAGGGAGATAATTCAGTTTAATTTTGTCTCCCCAACCACATTACAGTAGGCCTAGAAAAATTAAAAAATAGCCAGTCAGCGTTTAGTGGTTAAGACCGGCTAATTCTAGTCCTAAACGCACAATCCGCAAACTGCTCAAGCCCAGTTCTATACTCTTTGTTGCCCCCACCCCCTTTCATATACTTTAATTGCATATTGCAGAGATAAAATTTCATTTACTTTTGGCACAAAGTCAGTCTACTAGTTAAAGACGGACTAATTCTAGGGCTAAACATATAGCCAGCGCCTCTCCTTTACTATAGGCCCAGAAAAATAAAAGAATTAGCCAGTCACAGTTGACTGGCTAAATAGATTGCTTAACATGCAGCCAGCAGACCAGTCAAGGACCTCCAGCCCCCTGTATTCTCCATAGTAGGACTAGAAAAATAAGTTAAATGGCAAATTTAAATCAGAATGCCTAACGAGTCTGACAAAATTTGTTTTAGGAACTGGGGTTCGACTTCGTCATATCCGAAATGAAAGAGAATTAGATCCTATTTTCGAAGACAATCATTACGATTTCAACTATCAGGTTTGTAATGTCTGTGTCGCACGCTAGAAGCAGTCTAAGCCCGTAGATGCGCGTGCCGCTTAGTCGTTTAGCATTCTTGTCATTATCAGTTCTCATTACAGCGTGCAGGCTGGATTTTTGAGTCGGCACGCGTGCCACCTGAAATGAACTAATCCAATAAAATTTTCATTTTGGAATATTTCTAATACCTTCTGAGATTGCACTGCAGTGAAGTAATTGCACATTTCGTCAACGAAAACGCAAATTAGCGTAACGAAAACACAAGTGGTCCTCTCCCTTAGGCTGACCGGACTGCCAACACCGTAAAATATGTGTAAACATGCATATGCAGAAGCGTTTACACATTGAATTACATGTTCGCGTAAGGTATGTGGGTCTTATCTCGATTACCCCCCCCAGTACTCAAAATCCTTAACATTTGACGAAATGAGCTAAAATTTGGTGTGGGTATGTTTTCGACCACGCTGAGTTCAAATATCGCAATTTCTATGGGGGGACCAAGGGAAACCGAAAAATCTTTTGTCTTCGATTTTGCTGAAAATATGTATATAGGGGTTTCCGTGGTCGCAGAACACGAATCTGAAGTCCGTTTTTCGTTTCAGCTTTTCGTTAGCTCAGAAAAAGCTTACATTTTAAGCTTTAATCTTTAGCTTATACTTAGCTAGCAAAAAGCTGAAACGAAAAACGGAATCCAGATTCGTGTTCTACGACCCCGAAAACCCCTATATACATCTTTTCAGCAAAATCGAAGACAAATAATTTTTAGGTTTCCCTTGGTCCTCCCTTAGAAATCGAAAAAAATCGAATTTCGCGAAATCGAAAAATTTTGCTATATTTGAACTCAGCGTGGTCGAGAACATACCCACACCAAATTTTAGCTCATTTGGTCAAGTTCTAAGGATTTTGAGTACTGGGGGGTAATCGAGATAAGACCCGGGTATGTCTGCATAATGCAGTTTGCCTCTAAGTTTTCTGTAGAAATGGTGCATTACTTTAATTTTGTTTAAATTAGACCTTATAAATGGAGAATTAGACAATAAATTAAAGGTTAAGCATTAAAAATTAACGGTAATATCTCGAATTAGCAATTTTAGAAAGGATTGAAATTATTTATCTAGCTGTTTAAAACTGTTTTGCGAAAACATAAACTTAAGGTAGTTACGTTTTTTGAGATTGCTAATTCGAGATCTTCCCGTTAATTTTTAATGCTTAACCTTTAATTTAATGTCCAATTCTCCCGTTGTAAGTCTAATTTTAAAAAACAAAGTAATGTAATCTGTATAATGCAGTTTGCTTTTAACTTTCTGCAGAAATAGTTTCAACAGAAGTCGGAGGGAAAATTGCTTCAAGGGTGGAGCATCAAATTCTTGTATGAATTCTTGGTCCAATCATATCCAACATACCCTACGTGACCATGTAACTCAATGTGTAAACGCTTCTGCATATGCATGTTTATGTTGCATTGAATGTGTACAATCATTGAATGTATACATTCAATGGCCAAATCTTTGAATGTGTACATTCAATGGCAAAGTTATTGAATGTGTACATTCAATGATTATTGTCATTGAATGTATATATTCAATGATAAACTTATTGAATGTACACATTCAATGACCTGAATCATTGAAAGTGAAACTTGACACATTATTTCGCTCCTAATTGAAAGTTCAAAGCAACTAAAATATCTATAACGAACCAAAAAAATTTTTTTCTTCGATCTTGCTGAATACTTATATTGCGACCAGGTTTTTATTAAAAATTCTTATTTTTCCTATTTTTTGCAATAAAAATTCGTACATTTTACATCCAACAGTGGTATAAGGCAAAGGGAAAACGACCCCTGGAGAGAATTCCAAAGTTAGGTTAGTGTGCGTATGTCAGGATTCACAGCCCGAAGCTGGACAGACAACTCAAATGCTGCTACAGACTACAGACTCCTGCTCCTAGACCGCGGTGGAACCCATTTACTGACCAGCTAAGGATATATATATATACATATATATATATACATATATATATATTATATATATATATATATATATATATATGTATGTATGTATGTATGTATGTATGTATGTATAACTTGGCTAGATAAATAATTGGGTTGGCTAGAGCCCACAGTGAGCCTTTGGGGATTTGTAAAAGCTGTGTGACAGCGGGGATTCGAAACTTAACAGCGGTATTAACAGCGTTTTTGCCTCACCGAGCAGGGCAGGAGCGATGTTGTGATTTGGTTTTCTAAAAACTTTAATTTGAATGTTTATAAGAACTTTAATTAAAATTAAAATTCAGAATCTTTATAAGAAGCTGTTGCACCTACTTTTAATCAGTAGTTAGTAATCAGAAATCAGTAATCAGTATATAAGTTAGTTTCCGTTCCAGCAAAATCGAAGAAAAAATTTTTTTTGGTTCGTTATAGATATTTTAGTTGCTTTGAACTTTCAATTAGGAGCGAAATAATATGTCAAGTTACACTTTCAAGGATTCAGGTCATTGAATGTGCACGCACATTCAATAATTTTATCATTGAATGTATACATTCAATGACAATAATCATTGAATGTACACATTCAATGATTTGGCCATTGAATGTATACATTCAATGATAAAATGCGACGCGACATAATAGTATAGTAATAGTAAGATTGAACATTTCTTTTTATTCCACTTCTCATGTTTGCTTCAATCGCTAACACAAATTACTGGTGTCCGTTTGGCCGACTGTCTGCTGAGCGCAAACTCAATTCAAATGAACTTGTCCGTTTGTCTGTAAGACCTGCCCGCTTGTTCGTAAGAAAAATTGAACAGTGTTGAACATTTTCTTTTGGGCAAACGCCAGACATGTGCATGATGGGAAGTTTGGGGGGGCTGAAGGCCGCCCGAAAACAGGATTTTTTCGGATTCTGGGGGGTGAGCTCCAGGTCGGGGAGGGGGTGAGCCCCCCTCCGCAACCACATAAGCACATGTATGGCAAACGCCCAAACGTGCAAGCTTAAACTAGGCTTAGGCTTGCTTTCGAGTGCATATAAATATTTTGTGTGAAGAGAAGGAAAGTTTGCGGCTATAGATTTTGATTAAGGCGACCCCCCCATATAGAAAATCAGTTGGCCATTGATTGCTTAGGCATTATTATGTGATTTTAGGATGTGCGGTATCTAAATCCTCCAGTAAAGATCTTACAGGTACATGCCTAAGGTACAGCTTTTAAATTCGAATTTTTAATAAACTGAATGCGTACCTAAATTCGTATTATGCTTAGCAAACAACTTCCAGGTTTATTTTGGGTTGGGAGTGGCCTAGTGAGGTTGTATGGAAAATGGAATATCGCCACCTGTATTTTTCACACATGCTGTGTTAAATATATAACCTTGTCTTGTGTGTCTACTTTTGTAATGAGTGAGGTCAGGGAATAGAACCACCGCACCACCACTAATTACGTGAGGACTGGCGCAATGTAACACAAGCCCTGGCCCTAGAGATATTGTCCAGGCGGCTCTCTTTTAACCCCGGCAGGGCCTCGCCAGGTTTAGGGGAATGTAGTGAATATAGGTGTATACTGTGTATTTATATGTGTAACGCTCAACACTTCTTCTCTCGCCTAGCTATGTGCCGGCTTGTTGCCACATATGCACTAGTTGGTCGGGGAAGTTTGGGTTGGGCTGGGTCTGTTATTCTATTGGGAGTTCCCCATTTTACATGTAGGTGTTACACTGTAATTGGTTGGGAGGGTTTACCTATGCCCCGCCTCCTAGGGGGTCGCAACAGTTTTCTCCCTTCCCAACTCAGTGTTGGGTTTCTTTTGTCACGTTTGGTTGTCTTTCTCCCCTTGTAGTTGTATTTGTGTGCATTCGCCTTTTGGCTTCCCTTGTCAACACAGTTGGGTCCCCCACCCCACCTGTATTTCCGCGCTCTCCCGGCTCCTGTGTGTAAGGTATTTATTGTTCCTTGTACGTGTTTGTAACAGCCAGTACGGCCTTGTTTTGCTACGTATATTATTGTTATACTTGCTATACCTGTATTGTGTACTTTCCATCTGCCATATTTGTGTCATTTCCGGCCTACGCGCCGTTATTAAACCGCATTTATTAATTGTGTTGCTAGGGCTTTATTGAGGAATAGCTAAGTTAGTTTGTACGTGTGACATCTGTTACTGGCGAGGCTACCCCGGACTGGCTCTTGATCGGCCAGGCGCGTTTATGCATTGGGCGCAGTTCCAGTAGTAAGTCGTTTGGTAATTCGCTATATTACAACACTTCCGCTACAGGAATATAAATTTTTGGAGGACGCCGGGCCGACTGGCGCCTGAATAAAAGAGGAATAAATAGGGAGAATGTCACAGGTACTCCCATAGCGTTTACCTATAAATTAGAAGTAGCTCAGCAACGAAATTAATTAAACAAGGAAGGATTAGACAACTGCTGATTTATTAGAAAATACAGAAGGAAAGCAGACAAAATTAAAGGCAAACTAATAAAACTAATCGATTTACTGGCTACCAATAAAAGAAGATTCACCACTGTAAGTGCTTGTTTTACATAACGAGTTTTAAATTTATTTAAATAAGTTTTATTAAAAATTTAAATCAATATATAAATTAAATAAATTTTTAAATTTGTCATTTGTTGCAAATTGTTAAGAGTTGCAGAGTCTGTTTTAGAACGATACCTTAATTTTGGAATGCGATTATGATACAACTCTTCGAAAAGAACCTGTACTGGTAAGAGCATACCAAGATTAACAATACACAAGAATATGAAAAGATTATGAAGCGGTATGTATGAAGCTTGCTATGAAGCTTGCAATACGTATGAAGCTTGCTACATCCGATGCGCGCTATTGGCAACCCCCCATAAATCTCTGCATACCTCCTCAACCCACCTTTATACATGTAGTGGGTCCAAATAGGGGATAGGGCTGGTGCTGGTACATTTTGTGCAATGTGATAATCATCCCAAGTCATGCATTGACACTTAGTTATACTAACAGTGCCTGACCCTCTTTCGGACCCCGCACACATATATTATACATCATATGACGCTTGTGACATACATCTCATACATTATATGACAAGCGTCATACGCTAGGTACTGTAAGCGTGGTACATGCAGTGCACGCTGACGTCTAACTCTTCCATAATTAAACCACTCTTGACACCACGTGTGGACACTTGACACTCCCATTGAATGAGCCAACGCTAAAACCGATTGAGTCAAACTGGTTAGGTCATCCTTGATTGAGTCAAGCATAATTAGGATTGAGTCACCTTTCGTTCATTAGGAAAACACATTTTATTGTGGGAGTGCTAAATGTCACTCATCACTCCCATGATTGATCCATGAGCTAAACCTTCGTGAGAAAGTAATACATAAAGGCTACTAAATGAGCCACCAATTTATTTGACGTTGTTTACCCTCCTTCGCAAATAATTTAATAAAGAAATTTCAAAATTACAGTTCATGTGTTATCAATCAATGTAATGTAAAAGTAGCTGAGTCATGGCATGGTTTACTGACTGTTACTGCTATTCAGACTGAGGAGTAAACTAATGACATAAGACGACTGTCTAAGACGTGCTGTGAAGATTCTAATTTCGACTTCGAGGCAGTGTTGGGGGGACCCCCAGCTAAACGACAACTTTTGGCGCCCCCCAGATTTTCAGATTTTTTCACCTCCCACCCCCAATTTTCGGCTAAAGTTGCCAAAAGGAAAAAATCGAACATTAAGGGGTTTTTGGCCATCTTTGAGTAACCCCTCTCTTGAGCCAACCCCTCCGCTACTGGTTTTTTGCCCAGCCACACCTATGGTGCCCCAAGCTATACTGGTGCTTAGGGGTGGGTAGGGGGCCCACGGAAATGTCAAATTTTCGCCCACCCGAGATTTTTAGATTTCGCAATCCCCCCCATTGTTCAGCCAAAAATCGGAAAAATCGAAATTTTCGAGGGTTTTGACAATTTTTGGGGACCCCCTCCGAACCGACCCGCATGAGCTGTAGGCGTAGTGGCCGGGCAAAACAATGGGGGGGGGGTCCGTCCCCCCTAACACACCGATGTCTTGAGCTCGGAATCGCAGCAGTTCCAAGAAAAGACGCTGTTTGATGTTATGTCTATATGATTTCCCTATTGTGGTATTTTCCAGGAAGTTGTGGTTATACTCTGGAAAAGGATTGGATTTTCTTAATTCCAATCCTTTTCCAGACCAGAACGCAGTTCCTCAATTCAACAGGATTATTTCAAATATATTTGTTTATTCATGAAGAAATGGAGAAATTGAATTGTCCCATCGAAAACTTGCTGTCATTGGGTAAGTATTTTTGTTTATAGTAGTCTTGCTTTTGGCCCGGTCGGTTTGCATTCAAAATTTAAAAATTTCAGCTCGCAACCTCATCCTTTTACGCAAACGGGGAGGGGTTTCCCCGACATCTATGTATGTGCATAGATTCTTCTTAAATTTTTTAAATTTCTTCTGCATTGGAGTCAGTTGCGCATTATATGAAGCAAAGCTTTACTTGTTCTTGGTTAAGTTGAGTTTCATATTTCGCTGACACTGACGCGGAGGCTTGTTGCCAAGTTTCGGCTGCAGTTAATGTTCGCAGGTTAGGACAATGTTGTAGCACTGGGTTGATGGCAGGTTATTGACATGGCGTGAAAAAGATCCCACTGTGTCTATGTCTATATATCAGTTGTAGCCTTATTTATATCATAGGAGGTCCGCAGTAGCGACCTTTATAATATGAGTGAAAATTGTCGAATGACCGTGTAAACAGGGGCGCACCCAAGATTTTGAAAATGTTTTGCGCATCGACTCACTTAATACAGCACAGTCTGAAAATTGGCGTCATGCACTGGCCGTGCGGAAAAACACCTTACCGAGAAATATAATTGTCATAGTTTCAAAAAAGAAACTTTAAAAATGCCGCCAATCATTAATCGTCAACTGCACCTACAGAACGAAGAAGCTTGAAATGTTCGAATTTCGTATTTTTTCTCGATTTAGACGGAGATCCAACATCCAGTACCGTGGTTACAATTCTCCAAAATAGTTCCAAATTTCAGACGATTGCAGCTTATCTGTAGCTAGTTATGGTCCGTGCTGTACTTTCAGCAGCACTCTATTGCAGCGGACCAGATGCAAACACTACTCTCAATGTATCTATATTAATTTGCCATTTCCTAAACTATCTACACACCAAATTTAATATAATTAACCGTTTGCAGTAAGCTTGACAGCCTGGTTCTGTGGTTGCTGCATAACCGTACAGCAGCGCGTCTATGCTCGTCGTGTTCAGCGACGCCGATAACTGTTATATGCGTCCCGCTAAATGGCCTAAAACCGCATATTTAGGCCCATTTTTGACAATTTTCTGTACAGTTGGGACTTAGAAATTTTTCCATGACGGCTTTTGGCTGGACCAAATTTATGCCAGCCGTCTGAACGATCCCAGATAGATATCGAAAATCGCCCTCGTTAGGACATATAAACCCTTCCGTAGATCCTTGTGCAACAAACCGCGTCTCTCTATCGTCTTCCCTGTGTCTGTAGCTTCGACAAAAGAATGGCCATTTTTGGCCGTTTTAGCGCCAAGTCCACTTTTGGCCGGCCGTACAGATGGCTGGCCGGCCCCGGCATCAAAAAGGTTCACTTTCGGGGTATATACGTTCAGGAAAACCAAACTTCACTGGCTGAAAATGCCCAGATCGTTCTAACACTCCGACAGAATTTCCAAGCGCGACTTATACCGAAAAAAACAAACTGACCTATATAATTTGCCCGGAACCGAAAATTTTCAAAGTTGGATATTTTGAACAAAACTTTTCTGCGACTTGTTCTACTCGTCGTATGGATTCTAACGATAGCAAAAGTGTCCAGTTTCGTTGAGTATTTAGCTGGCACGGAGCTCGAACTGGTCTCCAAGGGTCGCACTGAGCCTTTTACACCCATAAATGCGACCGACGTAGGCAAACTTTACAGAGCGACCCTGACCTACTGGAATGACCTAAACGAAAACGGTTACCATACGTATATATGGAAGGCATCTGTTACACTTCATGCTGACATATGCCACACTGCTATAATCCCTCCGGCATGACCTGGGGCGACCTAGGTAGTATAGAGCGAGCTTTTCGACTCTCAATCCGGGATTGGATTTCCCCCGGGTTATTACGTCATCCCTGTGTCAATAAGTTTTTCCTCCGGCCCTTGGTTTTCTTGCTTTTTGTACTGCATGACCACTGGGGAAAATAAACATCCAGTTATACCCTCTGTACCCCCAGTACCCCATGTACCCCCAGTACCCCCTGTACCCCCCGGTACCCCCGGTTACCCCCAGTACGCCCAGTACCCCCAGTACCCCCTGTACCTCTAGCACCCCTTGTACCCCCTGTACCCCCAGTACCCCCTGTAACCCAGTAACCCCTGTACCCCCTGTACCCCCAATACCCCCGGTACCCCCTGTACCCCCTGTACCCTCTGTACCCCCAGTACCCACCCTGTCCCCCAGTACACCCTGTCTTAAAAGCAATACTTCTTCTTCACCACCCCTCTGAGTTCTTCCCCCGGGGCTTGGGACCCGGCGTCGGCCCATTAGTGGTTTTTTGGTTGTTTTACTTTTTAAAATTTTTTCCTGTTTTCTAATTTTTTTTGGAATTTTAAAGCATTTATACAGCATATCTACATACAGTATATACATTAAGCCCTTAGGAGGGCTGTTGGGATAAAACAATCAGATATCCAGTGGTGCCGTACTCACCCCGTCTGCTAGAACTTTCCTTTTAGGGTAGAGGTAGGGAAGGGCATCTTTAGTATGAAAGTATTGTATTATTTTATTGTCTATGCTTCTGAGTCCCCATTTTCTCCAGACATTGTATTTCCTGTTTCTAGGACATCTTTGAAAGCTTCCGGTGTGTAGCTATTTAGGGTTTACTTACACCTTTATGGGAGACTTTAGTCGTCTTTCCCCATGCTAGGTAAGTTTTACTGCAGACGGCTATAAAACCATCTCCGGACCATTCTTCTTTGAATAGTCCAGGTATTCGTTTTTGGCTAGGGTCTAGGACAAAGAAATCCTTGAGTGCCTTTTGCCACCTATGTTCGTTTACAATGGGAACACAATCACTTAAATTTTTAGAAGAGCATGCAAAATAGAGGGAGTCGGTGTCCATTTGACACAATTGGAAAGTTTCGGGCCACAAATTTGGTTTAAGGCAATCGTAGTAGAATTGAAGCATCCTTAATTTTGCGTATTGGTAAACGAAGAATCCCACTAATTCTGGAAG
>JASAND010003743.1:0-10764 GCA_030248195.1 Trissonchulus latispiculum
GGGGGGTCCATTTTTGGCCGATTTTTCGACCATCTCCGATTTTGCTCATTTTCACATATTTTGTTGTCCGATTGGTATATTTTAACGAGTTTTTGAAATGAAGGTCGGTTCTCTTACGGTTAGCGAGTTATTTCACCTCAAAGTTGATGTCAGTATGTGTTAAACATAGGAAACGGAAAAAGTGGTGATTTTTTCCGTGCGCCAGAGAAATCTCGCAAACGACAAAACGGAGCACTTCAACGTCCATCTTATATCATAAATACGATCTCGAAGGGTAATTTGTAGGAAGCAGAATTTTAATTTAGGCCTTCAAAAATTTTTAATTAATTTTTTAAGTTTGCGAACAGCCAAATTTGACTGTTTTGCAATGTTAAAATTGGGGGTCAGCAAGTTTGATGAAATATTCTGAAAGCTGTAAGGCCTAATTAAAAATTCTACTTTCTACAAATCACAGCTTATGACAAGACATTTCGAACGATGCCAATTGATCCTGATTAGCTCTGTCCAATTTCGAGACTTCTCTGGCGCAGAAATCTCAATTTTTAGCAAAATTTCGGAAATTCCCGTTGTTTGGCAAATAACTTAGTGCTATGGCAACACAGACCTATAAAATGTTAGACTATCTATTTGCGCACCATTATTGATGACTTTAGGTCAAGTTTGGGCACAAATGATGCAGATTAGTACGCCCAGTTGGTCGCTGGGGTCAAACATGGGGGTCTGACAACGATAATCTCAAAAACAGCGATGTTTCAAAATTTTCGAAATATGTTAAATTTTACATCAATCGAAAGCTCTCATTGTCGGGAACATTTTTCTTCTTGGACCATTGCCCGCAAATGCACCAAATTCAAGTTATCGGCCGTTAAATGATTTTCGTGATCAAGGCTTTCCAGCGTCGGTGCTACTTCCTAAAATCACTAAATAAAGTCATAAAGAAACGTTTTCCATTAAAAGCTACCCTAAGTTCTTTGTTTGCATCAGATATTAAACATACAACCGAATATAGCTCCATTCTCAAGGAAGTTAAGGTGTAAAGTGCCTTTATTTGCTGCGGCACTGCCATTTTCACCTGTTTTCAAATTGCATGCAATTAATTGCCGGTTACTCGTTAAGTACTGAACGAAACTACTCGAAATTGAAACTCGATATGCAGGACATATGTGACAAAATTTTGTGTGAAAATGAGAAAAATCGGTGACCATAAAAGTTTTTATGGTGGACCCCCACCCTTAAGTTTGTTTGCTTACTGAAAGCAAGAAATGCGAGTAGAGATCTCGATGAATATACAGTATATCAATGCTGTAGGAGCACAACATAGCAACACAACAGCTTATCATTACGTTTCTGGATATAACCAAATAGAACAAGTTTAATCAAGGGCTCATATGCGCTGAGATTAGTAGTCGTGGAGAAGGGCACCCAGCCAAAATTAGCGAATTTTTTATATCACCAACATGAAGTCTTTTTTTCCGAACACTTTACGGAAAAGTGTTAGAATTTTAGTGAATGTATCAACAAGAGATACCCGCAACTACCCGCGCGGGTAGCCTGCGGGTAGCAAAATTTCTATTACCCGCGGGTACCCGCGGGTACCCGCGGGTACCCGTGGGTACCCGCTACCCACTTCCAACTCTGCTCTTAAGTCGGGTGAAACCAAAGATATTCCAGACAAATTCGGTGTGCCAATTTGCACAAATGAACGTAAGATTTGTGCTAACTTTCACTTCAATTGCTGATGATTAACTGAGGATGCATGCCTCAGTGGGATGACAGAGATCTATAGTTAAAAAATGTCAAAATTTCAACTTTCCCAAATATAGTCAAATTTTCAACTTTCCCAAATATAGCCAAATTCTATATCACGTTGAAGCTCTTGAAGTCCTGATTATTTTGTCTTCTCAGACCAAGTATCTATAAAGCAGATGAGAACACTGCAGCTAGTTAAATTTTGAAGAAAAGGACCGTCAAAATGAGCTTGACCGAATCGTTTAAACACCGTTCCTCGCTCGTTACTTGGCTTCATATTGTAATTTACGCAGTATATAATAAATACCTACAGGTAGAGGTTTTAAACTGGGGTATTTGTCATACCGTAAGTCTATTGCCATCCGACTTCGAAGCCCTCAGCGAAGCATAGCTGCGTAAACACTAAATTGCAGGGATTTGAACTGGAATATCTCGTAACTGGATTGACCTTGGATTCTAAAAAAATGCCTCACGTTTGGACAAATATGGGGATGTACCGAAGCTGAGCCAAAATTGGTGACTACAAAATTTGATACCTGGCAACCCCCCCCCCTTTAACGGGGGACATTTTCGTATACTGGTCGGAACAGCGCTACGCAATGTCATGAAAGGAAGCACTATATTGGTTTAATATTCTTCCTATTCTTATTTTATTATATCTTATCTATCTTATTATCTTATCTTATTGTATATATATATATATATATATATATATATATATATATATATATATATATATATATATATATATATATATATATATATATATATATATATATATATATATATATATATATATATATATATATATATATATATATATATATATATATATATATATATATATATATATTAGTAAAATAATGAGGAGTTGATAACATTGAAGTTTGATGCATTTCGTCGAATTTCAAATATATTTAATAGCAGAAAGAGTAGTAAGATGAAAAGGAACAGTTTTTATTGATCATTCAAACATTTCTAACATTCGGATTTAACTGTTTTCTGAATGTCGACACGCAAATATATTCAGCAGTTGCAATTAGGAGACTGCGTTGGTACGTAGTATAAAAATTAGAGTTCACAACAGAAACAGCAATTCTGATTAAGTCTTTATATCGGTCACTCTGGTCGTTGCACATCTGTAAATAAAAAAACTAACTTATTTAACATATTTTACAATTAGTTTAAGGGGTCCACTTTTGAAGTATTTTTTCGACATTCTCCGATCTCGCTCATTTTCACAGATTTTATTGTCCAAATGGTTTATTTTAACTAGTTTTTAAAATTAAAGTCGTAACTTTTACGGTTGTCGAGTAAGGAACCGTGTCAAAATAATAATCATGTAAACGTTGAAATTTGCACGAATTTTGAGAATTTCTAAAACGTTTACACGATTTTTACACGTTTGATTGTATGACCTTCTCTTTGCAGCTATTTTTTCTTTTCGATAAGTAGCAGCAAAAGCTGTCTGACTATTGGCATACAAAGCATAAAAACTTTAAGCCTCTGCACCAAACTTTTCTTTTCCTTTCATTAAAGCGCAGACTTGCTGGCTGTACTACAAATATTAGCAGAAAAACCAAATGTAAAGGAAGCCGCTTACATGGTTTCCACTCGAGTGAAATCATGTAATCAAATCATCTAAACGATGAATTTAAAGGATATTTTTGATACAGTTCCTAATTTCACCTCAAAGTTGAGATTTCATGTGTCATTTCATAGGAAATTTAAACAGTTGTCAATTTTTCGCGTGCGCCAAAAAAATCTTCCGACAAACGGTGATGAATCTTGACAAATTATGCATCAAAATAACGCTAAAATGTTAAACTGCGGAACCCTAGAATTAGAATTTTAATTTAGGCCCTTAAAATTTTAAAGTTTGACTTGATGCTTAAGGCGTGTTCAATTTTAATCCTTCAAAAATTAATTAAAATTTTAAGGGCCTTAATTAAAATTCCAATTCCAGGTTACCACAGCTTAACATTTAAGCGTTATTTTAATGTCTAATTTGTCCAGATTCATCAACGTCTGTCTGGAGATTTTTTTGGCGCACGCGAAAAATTGACAACTGTTTAAATTTCGTATGTTTAACACATGAAATCTCAACTTTGAGGTTAAATTACTCGACAACCGTAAAAGTTACGACTTTAATTTCAAAAACTAGTTAAAAAATACCATTTGGACAAGAAAATGTGTAAAAATCAGCAAGATCGGAGAAAGTCGAAAAAATGACCCAAAAATGGACCCCCCTTAATTTTAATTTTATTTTCTTATTATTGCAGATAGTGCTAGAACACGTATGTTAAACTTTTAATGTGTATGTCTCGCATTTGCTAACTAACACGTTACGTTCCTCCTTAGAGTATACTTAAACCTGTACTTAAAGTTTAAAGTGTAAATTAAATCATTGTACACTAACATGAAACGTCTGGATCTTGTCTCGTTGGCCTGCAGCCCTCCGACTAAAATTTTAAAATGTAGCCAAATAAGCTAAAATATAGTTTGGGTATACTTTCCACCAGGCTGAGTTCAAACATCGCAAAATTCTTAGATTTCGCGAAATAAGATTATTTCATTGCGCAACGGGCCAAGGGAAACCGAAATATATTTTGTATCGGGTTTTGCTGTCAAGTCGTTGATTTTCAGAGTTTGCTGTCATGTAGTGAATTTTCGGGGTCGTAGGACACAAATCTGCAATCTATTTTCGACACAGCTTTTCGTTACTTAATATAGTCCGAGTGGCATCGCTTTGTTGTACTCCAGTTCACCAAAGTGAATAGTCCTAGCTTTGTCATAAACACACGTCTGAGCTCTGACATTGGTTTCCACTTTTATATATTGTTTTGTCGAGAATGGCAAGCTACTATTAAATGACCAACTTAGTTAGGTATAATCATACATAGAGCCTGAATAAAGACATATACCTATGTACCTGAGTGCAGCATGTCCAACAATGTACAGAAGGAACACGCCAAGCGTGACAATAAGGGCACAGTAAGCCACAAATTCTGCCTGTGACAAACAAACCCTGGAAATGGACAAACCGTTGCCGGAGCAGCCTTTATCTAAATAAATTTAAATTGAATGAATAAACAAAAAATTCAAACGTATATATGTCTGGATTTAATAACAAGTAGTTTGGAGAACGATTTCTAACGATTTCCGCCGATTTTTATCGAAAAAGAAGGAGTCTTTTAGCAAACAAACGTTTTCGGACGTTTGGAAACATAATTTTGAATTATATAATAATACTAATAATAATAATGATAATAATAATAATAATTATATTATTATTATTATTATTATTATTATTATTATTATTATTATTATTATTATATCATAATAATTTTGGAAATTTTAGTCGTAAACTTTTTTTGGGCAATTTTCTTACCCTTATAGCCAATTTTAGTACCGCTCGACTTCGCTGAGGGAGGGGGGGAACTTCCCCTCTTTCTTTGTCCACGTGTCCCCTTCTTGTCCACCCAGGTAATTATCAGAAGCGGGTATTTCATCGGCGTATTCTTTGTTGGTCCACATCTAGTTTGGTCCACACGCTCTTATTGGTTGAAATTATTGACACACCCAGCCAATAAAAACAAGCCCCGCCTTTAACTGATGTTGAAAAATGCGTACTATTCCTTGTTAGTAATTATTCCATCAAACAAAATAAAACAGTGAAAGGGAAACTTTTAATAGTTAACAAATTAATGTTTCAAAAACGATAACATATAATCTCAAACCATAACTTCGATAACAGTTTCTTTTCGTGCATTTTTTGTAACAGGATTTATTTTTCGATACAAATATAATTTGGCCTTCAAAAGTCTTTCCCAACGAACAATAATAGAGAATGATTGCTTTAATAGGGATATAATTTTGAATAAGTTCGCAACGTTGGAAACGACATATAAACATGGTTGCCCTTAAAAGGGCAGTTGGGATAAGCATTACAATGGTATATATATACGTATTTAAATAAGCTTTAAACGGTTATTAAATTTAAATTGTTAGAAGCTAATAAACTTTGTAAAAATCGTAGCATTGTTGAACCTTGAATTTAAGTTTCACAGCAAACAAAACTCAGTAGTTCTTAATTAAAAATTAGTTTATTTTTCATTTTATTACGAAAACACCTTCAGTTTTATGAAATACGAAAAGACAAAATAAAAATTATTAATTAAAATTTTAGATTAACAGTTTTTGATGCAAAAAACTCTTTAGTATTTTAAGTTATTCAGTGAATTTGTTAGTCCTCGTTGTGCAGTTAGGCATAATACGGGAAGAGTTCAGTTTGCACAAACAGTGTAATCCCAGTCTTGTACATAAAGCGCGCCTTCTGCTTTCTCTCGCCTTCTTTCAATGGTTAATTTCCCACCAATGAAATTTGTGGACCAAACTAGATGTGGACCAACAAAGAATAAACCATTTCATCTAGCTATATGTCACACGTATAGTCCACATGTATATTTCATACAGTAAGTGATTCTAGTCTGTTAATTTTTTTACAACAATATATCACAGGTGGGTAAGGGAGGGGGGAAGAAGGGGGAATTTTTCCCCCTCGTCGAAGTCGCCCACAAGGGGTCGCAAAATTGCTCCCACAAGGGGTAAGAAAATTGTCCAAAAAATAGGTTTTACGACTACAATTTCCAAAAATTTCCGGCTTCACCGGAATTTTTCACTTAAAATTACTATTTATCATGAAAAACGTGTTTTAGCTAAAAAATTGCTGTTTTTGCTAAAAAATAGCAAAAATAGCTTAAAAATCGCTTTCAAAAGTACCCCTAAGAATAATTGCTCTCACAATGGGTATCCAAATTTGCTTCCACAATGGTCAGTGAAATTTGACCTCCTGTTCGGGTATGCAATACATTCATTATAGTTGTTAAGTACAAGTAATTTCTCAGAATGTAGAGAATGCCTTTTTCATTTTGGTTCGTTGACATAATCCGACACGATAACCGATCAGTCTTGTCTTGCCAGCACTAAGAACAACATCGATTTTCTTTAACCTAACCATAGAGTACGATATATTGAGAAATTTAGAAAAACAAACTCTTCGATTAGACAAATGTTTCTGTGTAAATATTCAGCCAGAGACACGATGGAAATTAGGGTATGACGTCAAACGTCCATATTTGACAAATATATTAATTCGATAATGGACAACCAATATTTTGCTGGTCAGTTGACCAACCAACGTCCACTAAACGGTCAATAGTCATTATATTAAAATTTGACATTTTGTACATTATATTAACAAATTTAATATTTCTAAAAGTTACACATCACACACGCTCAGTCGGCCTAATCCCAACTATGGATAAAAGAAACGACTGAAAATATCATTTTGTGTGAAGATGCTTAAAACACTGCTCATGGGCATTGCCCGTTGGGCGGTGGAAGGGTCCAACCAGGAAATTATCTGCGATATCAATCTCAGTTGGGAATATAATACTTATTACTTTTGTTGTTTGAGTTTTGCGGTGGAATTGAACTTGAGGAGTTCTGCTGAGCTTGCGTGGAAGTCTGACTTGTCACGGCAGCCGTTGTAGACGTCAGGTCACCGTTTCCATCGCCTGCTTGAAACGCCGGTAAATCACTGCATTTCACAAGTATTCCTGAAAAACTGTGTCACTGTTAAAATAACACATACCACTTAAGGTTCTGATATCATTTTGCAGAAATTCGATATTAGTAGCTTTAATTCTTTGCAGAAGATTGGAAATTTTGAAATATCTTTTATTTTGATAGGGACATTTTAATATTCTATGCCGGTTCCTGTTGTTTAGACCTAAAGTCTGAATTGAATCGGATCTTTCAAGAAAGAAGAACCTTAATATTGAATCTTAAACTCATCCTTTGGCAGAATGCTCCGTACATATGTTACGCAGCAAAATGATTCTTGACATTTCACTAAATGTTAAAGCTTTGTCAAATTATGCTTTATCTGTTGTGATTTGTAGTTTTTTGGAATGAGTAATAATCGATCCATATAATGATTGATGGTAGTTTTAAACTCCTAAAGTGAAAGCAAGTTTTAGCTTTCCAAAAATCGTCGGAACGGGAAACCAGTACGTTAAAAAATGTATACATATTTCTCACTCTTATTCTATTATGTACTCTTGCATTGACTTATTTTATTACTGTGCCAAATTAAGCGGACTGAAATTGATTCGTTTCGTCCAATCATTTTCGTGCGTGGATTAAGCCAGCCAATTTTAATCCACTTGACTCAAACGGTAAAAACGATTACCTAATCTAATTTTTCAGTGGGTAATATGTTTTTGTTTTAAGCAGGACGGTGTATGTAGTATAGATGTCAGTTTAAACTTCAAAGCGTTAAACTCTACAGGTTTATGGAAGCTCCATGAAGTCAATCTATCATTTGTGGTATACTGTTCATCATTTTGAAGGTTCCAGCATTTCGACACATCTACTGCTATTGTGGAGTATTTTTCCTAACTTTTTAGAAATCTTTGCACAGAAGAGTTCAATCCTACAAATTCGCTGTTTTAACGTCTGTGGTAAAAACTATCCCAAATTGTTAATGCCATGGTAAACGCTTAATACCCCTAAAAGATTACATATTTTCCTAACTTACCGTTATGTCGAAGTTTAAGTCCCAGACCAAACAGGACAATAATTAAGCTGTAAACTGATTTCATAGTGACTAACCGACAAAGGTAGTGAACAAATGTACTCATTTATTAAAGTATGTTAAAAACAAGTCTGAAGATACTATGCACCATTAGTAGTCTTAGTTACATATCTGATCTGATTATTCATGTTGAATACTAAAACTAAAGCTAGCCATAAAGGAAACCGTTAAGATTGCTTGGCAAATAAAAGTTTTTGTTATTAAACGAAACTTTTGTCAGCCACCAGAAATACTCAGTGACGCTATTCGGAATATACTTAAAGTTCTCTATTACTTCCACTTTAGACGGAAACATTTTATGTTTAAAACGAGATATCCATCTTAGTTTGTATGCCTTTACTCTTACTGCTCTTCGGTTATGTTTAGTTTCGTATTTTTTCCAAATTATTAAACTCCTGCTGCTACGAAAATTAATTAATGCTACGGTAATTAATGTTTATCGTAGTATTTTCCTATATTATTAAACTCCCTTGGATGATATTTTATGCACTACTACTGCACCATCATCACGTGTTAGTATGTATTACAGTATGTTAGTTTTTAGACTCTCGGACAACAATTAACAGTTCAAGAGAGTTGTCTGAATCAAAACTAAGGCATCAAAATGTAATTTCTGTCTCAGTTGGAATGGAAGAAAAGCGTGTCGCTATCATAAAATTGGTTGCCTAATGCTAAGATACGATGCTTGTTGTATGCACAAATAGGAAGCAATCAAAAGTCGCTAATCGACAAAACGTTTAATGAGTAGGTACAGTGCTAGCAACAGTTTATAATACTTCTATATTTAAGAAGAATAGTAAGCCACTAGAGGGCTTTCTCATCTTGGCATTGCTTTACGGTGCTCCGACCACACTACGCGAAGGTTCCCCATTTGGTGGCGGGGTGGCCAAAATAGGTCCCAGTTTGGTGGGGGGGGGGGTAGCCAACAGCCAATCAGATTGCAGAGACCCCCTCCCCGTTTGGTGGGGGGGGGGGTATAGCAGAGGATTACGGTAGTTTTTGTTCTATTTGAAAAAGGGTCCCCGTTTGGTGGGGGGGTAAATTTCGTTGCGTAAAAATGTTATGGAAAAATTAGTAAATTTAGAATTTGGCATGCAGAAATGTGTACAAATAATTTTTATAATAAATTGTCAAGTGTGCAGCAACTTTTTAGAAATTTCTTATGAAAGATCTGAGTTGTGATCTGAACAATATTACGCAAATTTCGTTGCGTAAACCTAGTTTTACGCAATGACTTTGCGTAAACCTAGTTTTACGCACGACATACATACTGTTGGAGTTGCTGAAGGCATAATATCAAGAGTGCATAATTGCACTATATATAAGAAGAAGAGTAAGCCACTAGAGGGCTCCTCTTCTTGGCATTGCGTAACGGTGCTCCGACCACAATACGCGAATGTTCCCCCGTTTGGTGAGAGGGGGGGGGGGTAGCAGAAAAGAGGTCCCCGTTTGGTGGGGGGGAGGTAGCCAACAGCCAATCAGATTGCAGAGACCCCCTCCCCGTTTGGTGGGGGGGGGGGTATTGCAGAGGATTACGGTAGTTTTTGTTCTATTTGAAAAAGGGTCCCCGTTTGGTGGGGGGGGGGGGGGGAAGAGGGTTCCCGCTTGGGCGGGGAGTCTTCAAGCCAGGCTAGGTTGGGCTGAAACTGATTGGCTACTTGCGAACCCCCCCCCCCCCGCAAACGGGGACCCCTATTGCCACCCCACTCCCACCAAACTGGGACCCATTTTAGAAATGCAGTGAAACTACCGTAGTCCGTAATCCTCTGCTCAAGCTCACCCCCCCCCCTCACCAAACGGAGAGGGGTCTCTGCAATCTGATTGGTTGTTGGCTACCCCCCCAAACGGGGATCTCTTTTCAGCTATTCCCCCCACCAAATGGGGGGGGGGGAACATTCGCGTTCGGAGCACCGTTACGCAATGCCAAGATGAGGAGCCCTCTAGTGGCTTACTCTTCTTCTAACCTATAGTGCAGTTATGCACTCTTGGTGCTAGGTTGTGCAACAGTTACTATTCTGTTCTACAGCAATTTTGAGAACTATTCAGCCTATAATTGAAAGTGTAACATTGTAAGATTATGGGGTTTTGATTGCCCAGAAAAAAATCGAAGGTGACTACCGTGAGTTGGATGCAAGGTTTTGCTTTTACGCTCAAATTCGTATCCTCCAAAATTAGTCATCTGCATTTACCACATTCGTTTTAAGAGTAGAAACCTGTCATTTAGAGCACAGAAAAACCGTCCTTATTGAAAACATGGATTTGTTTTGAAAACCAAGATTGTAAAACTATAACCAAGGTAAGATTATAATAACAAAGTTAATCCTTTGACGACTTCTAAAGCGCTCTTCATCATC